>WTSP01013430.1:0-11143 GCA_025331215.1 Actenoides lindsayi | reverse complement strand
TTGGCCGGGGCTCTGAGCACCCTGCTCTAGTTGCAGATGGCCCTGCTCCCTGCAGGGGGTTGGACCAGATGAGCTTTTAAGGTCTCGTCCAACCCCAAACCCCAACCCCAAAGATGATTCTGTGATCTCTGCGGACAGGGAGAAACCAGGGAGGGTTTGCTTTGATGGCACAGCTGCCAACCGTGTCACCTCAGAGCTGCACAGCACTGTGCAATGCCCGGGCACTGGTGGTTGGGGTAGAGATGCTGTTTGGGGCTGTGACTCCTCTGGCTCAATGAGCTGTAGATGCCTACGGGAGAAAACAGCCATTTGCTCATCAAGGAGAGGGCTGGTGCATGTGGGTTGCCTTGTGTAATAGCTTGTCATTAGTCCTGCTGATTGATAAGCTGATAGTAAGTTATAGGAATCTGCAGCAGCACTGGACAAAAGTCAGGATTCCGAATCAAGGTACATTCAAAGTGAAGCTTAAGTTAAGAAAATTAACCCTCTTCTTCGGAATTGGCAGCAGGTTTCATTTGCTTCCAAAAGGCCAGAGGCAGGGAAGGAGGCAGGTCAGGGGCGTTGCAATGGTAATGAAGAGTAAGCTTTTTACAGGCAGGCTGCCTTGCTGGAGGACTTTCAAATGTAGTAGTGATACATTTTAATTAATTTATTTATTCTAACGTCTGGCTTGCAGTGGTTATGATCGCACTGTTCTGAAAAAAAAAAAATAAATAAATCCTGTCACCTTTTAAAATCATATTGTTCCTCGTTCTGTCGCTAGCCTACATACCTGGTGAGGCCTCGGGGACACCGTGGCAGAGCCAGAACCGCGCTCAGAGGAGGGCTGTCTTCCCGCGAGCGTTCCGCGGCGGGGTTTCTGTGCGGTTCCACCTCGTGTGCCAGAGCGTCAAATGAGAACCGAAATGCAGTAAACCTTGGTGATGCACCTATTGCTGATGGTGTATTGTGAAGGTGAAGCCTGTAGGAGTCCTGATTCAGTGTAAGGAATATTTGCATGAAGCCTGAGAACTCGGGGCGAGGGGTGGTTAAAAGAAGGGGGAGAGAAGAACTTGGTAAGAATTCCAGTGGCAGGATTTAGTGTTATTCAAATATCTGTGTCTCCTTCATTTCATCTCTTCCAGTGCTGTCACATCTGGTGCTTTTCCTGCCCCTCCCTTGGGGATGGCACTTTCAGGTTGTGTGTGTCTACTTTGGTACAAAACTGGGGGGTTAATTTCTGCCACCCCCTCACAGGGGGAGCAGGTCACGCAGTACCCGGAGAGCATCCCGAATGTGTCGGAGCCTGTTCTCCTCCGTTAACAGGCTGGGGCCCGCATCAGCAGAACTGAAAAAGGGGAGAAGTATTGGATTTTCATGGGTGGACTGGAAATCAGCCTGGTGGAACACTTTCTGGGAATTCCTAGACTGCAGAGCTGGGAGACTGAACCAACGAGTCTGAGTCTGTTGTGGTGGGTTGCCCCTTGGGCTGCCCCTCTCACGCTGTGTGCCGGCTGCTCTGCCATTTCTGCATTTCTCTTTTCAAAGCTTATTTTAATAGACAATTACTTCACAAGTTAGTTTGCATTTTCCTCTAATGACCGAACTCCACGGGGTTTATAAAAGAAAGCATTTTTGTTCCTTGGTAAGGACTCGTGCTGCGTTAGGTGGCTTGAAAAAGACGAAGATGCGTCGTGGTTCCAGGACCTGCTGCAGCTTATTGTGTTAATTGCTGCCGTGCCCTGGGGCTAATTAAAGCTCCTGCCACAGTGGCAGGTACCTGTGTGCCCCGAGGGCTCGCTCCCGGGGTGCAGAAGGGGATGGGTTTGGTGTGGTTCCCGGCTGGCCATGGGCCAGCGTTTTAGATGTCTCCTGCTGACAGCCACAGCATCTGGGCTGGGAGGTGCTCTGGGTATAATACGGATTAAATTTTCATCCGGATTGCTTAATTTCTCCTTCTTCAAGGAAAGGGCTCAGCGTTGTGCCACGGGGGGAGGCCTTACCCAGAAAGCCTGGGGCTGACCAGCTTTCCTTTTCCTCCCACTCTCCTGTTTGAAAGATGGGAAGAGAGAGAGATGGAGTTTGATGTTGGGGTGTAGAATCACAGACTGGTTTGGGTGGGAACGGACCCTTAAAGCTCATCTGGTCCAACCCCCCTGCAGGGAGCAGGGCCATCTGCAACTAGAGCAGGGTGCTCAGAGCCCCGGCCAACCTCCCCTGGGATGGTGCCAGGGCTGGGGCAGAGGTGAGCAGCGAGGTGAGCGACCGTCATCAGACAGTGAGGCAGAGTGCAGGGCTGCGATGGGCTGTTGGCTGGTACAGCAGAGCAGGTGACAGTGCTGCTGAACTGTTTCCAGTGCTTCCCAGTGTCATTTCTTCCCTTTCCTCCTCTCGGCCGCCCCCCTGGACCTGCCAGCAGAACTGCCCGTGTCAGCGCCTGCTAACCCCGGCCAGTTCAACCTCACTGGGTTCCGCTCCTCTAGCAGAGGCGCGGTTGAATTCCCCCGTGCCGTAAGTGGCGCAGGGAGCTGTGCCGCGCCAGCCGCGCTGGCAGGGGGCAGGAGGGCAGCCTGGGTGCCCAGGAGGTGGCAGCCGCGGGGACACGGTGCCTGGCGTGGGGCAGCGAGCCTCTGACCTGCCCTTCCCCGCACTCATGGCCTGCGAGCCGCTGACCTGCCCTTCCCCACGCTCATGGCCTGCGAGCTGCTGACCTGCCCTTCCCCACGCCTCTCCGGCCACTGGCAGAGGAAAGAAACCAGCCCCCTTCTTCTCGGCAAGCTCTTGTAGCACTCGGGTGTCTCCCAGGCCAGGCACGCTGCTGGGGTTTGGATGCGAACGTCCGAGGAATTGCACTTAAAACATCTGTAACAGCATTGACTTTCACAGAGGGCAGGGCTGGAGTCTGATCTTTGAGCTTAGACGGCAAAAGGAGTAAAAACCCAACATACAGCCCAGCTCTCTATAAAGCAAGGCCTTCATTTACAAGTGTGAGATGATTTGTGTTTGGGTTTTTTTTCCTGGTAAGACGTGCAAGTAAAATAAGAACACTTCCCCCCCCCTTGCATTCAGTGCTTGAGTAAGACTTGAATGGCAACATGTCTGTCCAAAGGAGAAAAACCAAAATGCTGTGAATGGCTTCAAGAGTGTCAGCCAGGGTGTGCAGGAGGGAGAGCTCAGGATGTTAAAGGAAGAGATTCCAGGGTTGCTGCTGTTTTGTGCCGACTACAAAAGAGGGTAGTGCTTCTGTGTTCAGCCGTGTGCTTCAGTCCCAAGGTGCTTGTTTTGAAAGGAGTTGTGTTTCTGCACCAGAACTCAATTTCCTTGTTGACGAGATGATGAGAAATGGAAAAGAGGGGGAAAAAAAATAAATAGAGATGGCAGCTGATCTGTAAATTCCCTTCCAGTGCGTTCTGCTTCGAATGCATCCGGCCCAGTATTGCTGCTTGTGTCCCTGCTCCCTGCACGTGACACTGGGTGTTGGGTAAGCTGTATGGCTATTTATACAGAACCTGTGGGAAGCTCGGTGCACAAAATAAACTGTCTCCTGTTTAGTCATACAGTGTGAAAGGTTGAAGGGAAATGGCAAGATTCAGACTTAATATATCATTATGTAATATATCTGTGAGAAAAAAACCCAACAACCCAAACCTTCCTCAGGCAGCAGTGGAGGCTTTTGCTGGGCATCTCCTGCCGTTCCCTCCACTAACCCAGATGCAGCCAAGCAGTGTGAGCTGAGGGGCCTGAGGAAATGGACAGGGGTTGGAAAGATGTGTGCTGTGCCTCGTGGAAGTCCAGGCGTGCGAGGAAGTGACTGAAAACCACACGACAGCTGAGGTGGCTTTATTGACCCTTTCAAGCGGGAGTGCTTCGCTGTGAAGCAGGGCGGCTGCTGCCTGCCCTGTGGAGCAGTCTTCCTCCTAAAGGGTCTGCCATGTGCAATTAAAACTGCAGAGGTAATTTCACAGAACTGGAGACACCCTGTTAACCTCCCCCGTGTGTGGCTCTGTTCAGCTTCAGAATGAAGAGGAGCCCGGCGAGACTGCTGCGGTGGTGACCGATGCCCCTCCGCCTTACAGCAGCATTTCTGCGGAGACCACAGGTAAAGCGGGCTGGAGGGCAATGGCTGCTTGCTCTCTTGTTCTTCTCACCTCCCTGGTTGTTCTCCTTCTTAACGGATGGCATTGCAGCATCCTTACCAGCCCTGCAAAGGATCAGGATTGATCCGGAGAGACCGCTCTTACTTGTGGTTTGGAAGATGCATCTGGGCTGCGTTCAGCTGATGTCATCCCATCGAGCGGTGCTGAGGTTCCATTTCACAGTGTTCTCAGGAGATTGAAGGCAGTTAAAAATCTAAGTGCTGTGAGGACTTGTGGTTCCCCTCTCGTTATTTGGCATTTGGGTGATGCTGTGCTCCTTCCAGAAAGGATTTGGTACTTAAATGGGGTTAAAGAATTCCCTCTTTCTGCAGTTTTCAGTAACTGTGGACTTGGTTGTAAGGGTTCTACCTCTTCTGAGTCATGCTGCTGGTGTGTCACTGGGAGCTGTGAGCAGAGCAGCTTGCCTTGTGTTGGTTATGTACCAGAGCATTCTGGCTTGGGTAAATCTCTTCATTTTTTCCCTCCAGAACTTTCACAGTCAACTGTTCGAAGGAGACTTGTGAATCAAATGCAGTATGTTGTCAGTCTCTCCGGCAGCCGGCCAGCTTTGGGTGGAAGTTTGAATATTGTGTTTCCCAAGCTGCCTCTTGAGTGCCCAGCCCTGGCACTCCAACTGTAAAGATGTCCCACTAATTCTGGGTCTCGCCACATCTTGGTGGCCGGGGCTCAGAAATGTTTGGATTTTGCTCCAATCCCCTTCCTCTCCATCAGAAAACAATTTGGAGTCTCTCTGTGTGGAAAAGCTGGTCCCCAGCAGCTCGAGGCTTGCAGTGGGGTGTCTTTGACTCCCTCAAACCACTGGGAAATGTGACTTCTCCTGTTGATGGGAGTCAGGAGAGACACAGCCTGTGTTTGGTTTAAAAGTCAGCCCAGTCGGGCGGGTTAGTGCTCAGCCTCTTCCTTGAGGTTAGATCAGGTGCTGCCCTTTTCTGCCTGGAGGGTGGGGAGGGGACAGGAGGGACAGGCTTCACCAGCCTGGGGTGCTGTGGTCTGCTGACATGACCTGAAGTGCTTCTTGTTCCCAACGCCATGTTCTTAAGGACCTGACAAGTTACCTTCTATATAACCTTTTTTTTGCTTTTGGTTTGGTTTTGGGTTTTTTTAGCTTATTTTGACTACAAGGATGAGTCAGGATTTCCTAAGCCTCCATCTTACAACGTGGCCACGACACTGCCCAGTTACGACGAGGCGGAGAGAACCAAGGCTGAAGCCACGATTCCCTTGGTTCCCGGACGGGTGAGTGCTCTCGGCTGCCTCCCTGTCCTTCCTTGGCTGGAATTTCTGGTTTAACTCCTACCCATCAAATGTCAGGACTTTTTAAATTACTTGGGTTGGTTTTTTCTAAGCTGGGGTGCTGATATTACACACTCCCAAGAGTTCTGTGGCTAACTGGAGATTCTTTTTGGTAATTTTCCTCTGGGCAGCTCTGATGATATAAGACCTCTCAGAAATGCCAGCCTGTGCTCTCCAGATGAGCCTGGCAAGCTGACAGAGGCACTGTGCTCTATCCCTGTGTGCTGTCACTGTTTGCTTTTTGGGGGTTGTTTTTTGGTTTAAAAAAAAAAAAGATTTAGGATTAATTATTCAGCCATCTAGCACATCTACCCTTGATACTCTGCTGCTTATTTGGCTGGCTTTTCCAGAGGTCACTGTAGCTGACACAAGGATGATAAAACCATTCTGTCAGAATAATGATTTTTTCTTTCTTTTTTTCTTTTTTTTTTTAATTTCTTTGGTTCTTTTCCAACATTATCTGTTGTTCAGCCTCTTCCTCCACCCCTGCTAAGTGCTAGATGTCCAGTGCTCATTTTACTGCTTCATAGACACCAAATTCCTTGCGAAGTTGAATTTTTTTTTTGATGAGTAAGGGAATTCTTTGCAGTGAGAACAAGAACATGCTGGATCTTGACTGTCTTGAAAATATTTTACATTATGTGTATAATATTTCATGCCCTGCATCACCTCAGGATGAGAGGCAGGAATTTTTCCTGCTTGCATTTCTAGCCTTTTGAGATTTAGGATTCTAACCCCTCTGCCCCACGGGGGATTTGCCTTAAGTGTAAACGAATAATTTTGTATCCCTCTGTTGTACACTGCTTGGTTTTGGACGGCTGCACAGTTTTCTGGCCCTTCCTTGAAGAGTCACCTGCAGAGCTGGGATTGCTGTATGGACTGGACTGGCTTAAATCCACCCACATCTTGCCTGCCTTTGATTTGCAGGATGACGACTTCGTGACACGGGATGACTTCGACGACACCGACCAGCTGAGGATAGGAAACGATGGCATTTTCATGCTCACTTTCTTCAGTAAGTACTTGGGGGAGCTTCCTTTTTCTCCAGGCAGTGACTCAAAATAGCCGGAGTTATTTTCACACCTAGGCTTATGTAGCACCAGGAAAAACCTGTGTGCAAGGATTTTATGGGGCTTTTTTCCCTTGGAATATGAAAAGGCCTTGACCTGCTGGTTTTCTCCTGCTTTCTCAGTGGCATTCCTCTTCAACTGGATTGGATTTTTCCTGTCTTTCTGTCTGACCACTTCAGCTGCAGGAAGATACGGAGCCATCTCTGGGTTCGGTCTGTCTCTCATTAAGTGGATCCTTATTGTCAGGGTAAGTCCTGTGATGCAAACACCCCTACACCAGCACCAATGCTCTCCTTCCCTGGCCTGCTGTTATCTCACACTGAACTGAGTTACAAATTTAGCTTTATATAACAAAGTAGGTTTTGAGCCCCTTACTCGGAGCTTTTCCATCATCCTGTCCTGTTTATATGCTGGAGCTGTAGTTCTTTTTTATTACAAGAATGACTGCACACCCAAAGACAGAACCGCTGTGTTGGATCAGGCTGTGTCTGTGCCAACGAGCTGGTCCTCGTGAGGCATTGATCCAGGTAAAGCAGCACAGGGATGTGTCTCCAGCGTCACGTTCCTTAGGTGCTCCGCTGAAAAACAAAACAAAGCAAGAAAACTTCTCTAAAATCTGGAATAGTCGATGAGAAGAGAGAAACAGGGACTTAAAACTGCAGAGGTGTGAGGTTTGCTTTTCTCTGGAGGAAGGAGAGGCAGCCCAGCTTTGTCACAGGGATGGGAGAAGCCCACTGGTGCCCTCTGGTGCGAGCTGCCTGCGGCACAGGCAGGAGAGGATGAGGGGGAAGCCGTTTTTTCTGTTTCACTTCCCTATAAACTCTGGGCATATCCAGGCTGTTACAACACCCACTGCGCTCCCGTCTGCTGGGTCACCCGGGGAGAGGAAGGGGATGACTGATCAGAACTGGTTTGTGATAGGGGAGCCTGGATGCAAAGATGGGGCCTGACTGGGCACAGACCTCTGCCTGCAGAAGCAGGAAAGGCTGACGTAGTGTTTGTAAAACTTGGAGGGAGAGAAAGAGAAACCTTCCTGAAAAAACAACAAAAAAACGGATATAGATGTGCTGATGCTGGAAGGAATGGAAAAAAACCAAAACAAAGTCAAATTGGGGTTTTTTCCTTTTTTGGAGGGACTGTAGGAAAATACCAGCAAAGCTTTATTTGGAGCCCATGAAAGAAGGTGTCTGGGAAAATGGCATGCAGACATTCCCTGGCTAAATTCTGCATTTCAAGCAAAAAAAAATCTCATTAGCTGTGTCAATAGAAGTAGAGAGTGTTAGTGTTAGGGGCAACTTTGTACCTAATCTCTTTGGGCTAGGAGCTGTGGTTTGTATATGCAGCATCTGTGAACTTTTTCTGTGGAGAGTTAAGACTTTCGGGGTTATCTTGTAACAGTGGTGTTAAGAACCATTTGCTGGATTGAGAGATGTGACAGAAATGTGTGACCTTAACTGTGGGTTTGATTTGAACTTTGATAACAAGCTTACCTTTTGGTAGGTTTTTAAATAGTATAATTTTTTTTTGGGTTTCATCCTGTGTTTTCCACTGACAGTGGTAAACAACTTCAGTGCTCCAGTAGTGTTGGGGCCTTTCATTCAACAGGCAGGAATTTTCCCAATAGAAAATCTTGTCAGAGTGTTCCAAAGATCTGGGATTTCTTTCCCAACTGTGCTTTTATGTGCTATAGTGTCCAGCCTTATGGTGTGATTAAGGTGATGTGCTGCTGCAAACCCAGTCTGCCCTTTCAGAAACTGCAGCTGTGGTTTATAAGCATCAAAAGATGTGAAGGAAAAAAAAGGAGTATTTGCCCCATAATGACTTTCTGCTCCACTGATGGCAGGAGTTTATGGCTGTGAATCTCTTCTGTTCCCCTTGGTTAGAGTTGGTCTGATGTGGGTAGAAAAACCTTAAAGTTAACTGCTGAAATTGGTGAGAATAGATCTGGGTTCAGAAACTTCTATGTGCTCTAACTTGAATCTTTTTGTTTTTTTCAGTTCTCCACCTATTTTCCTGGTTACTTTGATGGCCAGTATTGGCTTTGGTGGGTCTTCCTCGTACTAGGTGAGTGTTCAGGGGCCAAGCATGCCTGAAAACTCTGGGAAGTGCAGTCAGGGCTTTTGTGAGCCTAGCCTTGCGGGCTGTTACATACCTGTGTATAGATGTAAAGCTGCATTGTACCTCCTCTGCTGCTCCTTCTCTTACTGAATGCCTTCTGGGTTTTAAAGGTAGACGTAAACACTGTCCTTCTGCTGTCATTTCTTGGTGGCAGCACGTTATTTATCACTCAGAAGTAGTAAAAAAGAGAACAATGCTTGTCATCATCATAACTGAGGTTGTATCTGTTCCCATATTGTAACTGGAAGAGTGGGCTGTGGGCTGTCTTCTTTTTCCTCCTTTGGAAGTGACAGGGTCTCATTTGGAGTCAGGATTTTTGTGATTGCCTAGGAAAAGTTTGGGTTTGAGATTGCCTGAAATTGAAAGATTGGGTGTGACTGGTGTTAAAAAAAATAAATATTGTATTTAATCAGCTCTTGTG
Organism: Actenoides lindsayi; assembly: GCA_025331215.1. NCBI lineage: Eukaryota > Metazoa > Chordata > Aves > Coraciiformes > Alcedinidae > Actenoides > Actenoides lindsayi. The sequence goes on along the minus strand of WTSP01013430.1, from coordinate 2,105 downwards.
CATCCTGGTGCCTTGGGTTCCTCTGTAACTGCCAAGGGAAGAAGCAGCGCTTGCATTAACGGGACAAATGTGTTTCCTCCATCTAGGTTTTCTGCTGTTTCTGAGAGGATTTATTAATTATGCAAAGGTTAGGAAGATGCCAGATACTTTTTCCACTCTCCCCAGAACCAGAGTTCTCTTTATTTACTAAAGGTAAGCTTTCTGCTTTCCTGCATTTGTTGTGCTTTGTTTTTACCTCCATTTGGCGACTCTCCGGGGCTAGACTTTTATTTGCTTGAACATTTTTAGAACACAGGGCAGTAGAAAACAGTTGTTTGTTGCTATTCCATATGCAGCTCCTGTTTCTGCAGAGCCCAGACTGACTTGGTAGGGAGCAGAGGAAAATGTGACATTTCTACTTGACATTTCTCCCCGAGTTTTCCCTTTGAGGAATTGTGTATTCACTAGATTCCATGACTTGAATTGTAAGAACAAAATCCCTGCCCCTTGGTAGTGCTCTGTATTTGGCAAGTGTGCCTTTTGGAATCAGTCATGTGCCTGAAACCATGTGGTGTGTCCTAAACACGAGTAAAGGTCACAAAATGCTGTCAGAAGATTGTGCCAGTGTCTTTGGCTTACGTCCCAGGGAGAACAATTTGTCTGAATTTTGCCTGCTGTTTGAATTTTCTGCCAAGTTCCTGCAGAAATGAAACTCTTGCACACCTTTGCTCCTTGAAACCCCCTTCCCCCACGCTTGAGCACACCACCCTGCCTGCTGGCCTTCAGAAACATTAATGCCTAAAAGTCTTTTTGCTTTAAGGCAGAACCTTAATGTTGCTGCTGCCTTAATGGGGCTTTAAAGAAGGAGGCTTTAAGTAGCTGAACCCTTCTAGCATAATTTCCTGCTTGCAGCAGATAATGGCCTTGCATTAACTGTCCCTCCCCGAGGGGAAGGAAATCCTGTCAGAGGTTGTTCCCAGATGGTGAGTGCAACACGATGCTCCCTGTAGAAACATCATCACGAGGGCAGATCTCCCCCAAACTGAGCTGAAGCGATTGCAGCTGGGACAGCGGTAGAAAGACGCCAAATAAACCCCTGCTTTACACTGAGGGTCATTAAATTGTTCAGGTTTAAAAGCTGAGGCTTGATTTTTCCAGCTGCACTTTCCTTTTATTAGAATCTGCAGATTGCAGGAGATCCTGCTTCGTTTCTGGGCTGGGCCGAGAACCTGCTGCACAAAACGGGCATTGTCCGGTGGTTTCCAGCTTCAGTTTTCCACTGGTGCCAGTGTGTAAAAATAGCTTGGTCAATTTATTGAAGTGTTTCAGTTCTGTTTCACACAGCTAGGGGTTCTGACCTCCTCCAGGATTTGTAATATCCTGTCAGATTCCTGCTGAGTCACCAGAGGTTTGTTTCCCTGGTTGTAGGGTCACGTAGCGTGAGCGCTGAAGCGTCAGCTCCATCACCTGATCCGGCTCCCGACCAACCTTTTATTGCATTTCTCTTCTTTCCTGAAACTGAATTTTTCATTAACTACAGGAGCTGGGGGTTTTCTTGCTGCACTGACTTTTCCTCTATTTGGAATTTGAAATGACAGCTTTAGAGACCTCTCTTGACTCCTCGCCTGTGAGAATGGAGGTGTAGAGGGGTTAAAAAAATTTGTGGGGTTTTTTTTGGCCATTTTAGGGCTTCCAAAAAGCATTCTGTCTTTTAGATACACTGAGATAAATGTCCACGATGATTTCTACACATTACAACTTTGACACTTCCCCTGAAAATAAACCTTTAGTCCTAAATTCTGAGCAGGGAAACGGCAGAAGTCTTGGATTATCAGCGTGTGTTCTTAGGGTCAGGTTTCCTCTGCAGGGCGTGGTGAGAAGGGTGTGAGGAAGGACCATTCCCATTCCAGAGCAGGGATGATTTGTAGGGAATGAGGAGGTGAGGAGGAGAGGAATAAATCATAGAATCATAGAATTGTCAGGGTCGGAAGGGACCTTAAAGATCATCTAGTTCCAACCCCCCAGTCCACCTCCCACTAGAGCAGGTCTCTCAGAGCCCCATCCAGCCTGGCCTTAAACACTTCCAAGGATGGGGCTTCCACCACCTCTCTGGGCAACCTGTGCCA
>WTSP01013428.1:0-14833 GCA_025331215.1 Actenoides lindsayi | reverse complement strand
TTGTGTTTTTTTTTTTTTTTTATTTTTTTTTTTCCGCCCCCCCCCCCCCCCCCCCCCCCCAGCCAGGTGTCTCTTGGTGAGGAGCATCCCTGCTTCCAGCAGCGGGGAGGCATCAGGTGAAGGGGAAATTCACTCTGAAATGGTGGCTACACAAAGAAAAGCCTTAAAATGATCCCTGGGGACTCCCTCCTCGCCTGGCAGCCCTTGGCTGCCGCACCAGGAGTGGCTCCCACAGCTGCTGGGATTTACCATCTTGCTCCGTGGCACCTGATAGGTGTCCCTCGGACCAGAGCCACCCACCCAAAGCACACAGCTCTCAGCAGCCTCCTGCCCTTGTCCCTGCAGCAGAGCATCATGACCAGCAATGTGCCTGTGTCTGCAGCATTTGGCCTTTTGGCTGCAGAAATGCCACTCAGGTTTTCCTTCAGGATTTTGTTATGATTTTATGGCTCATTACAAAGTCATGCCATCAGTCTGTCAGCCTCCCTCCCGTGCAGGAGGATTCAAGAGGCTATTCCTTCTCACCGGGACGTGGGGATATGTCTTAAAGGCAAGGACCGAGGGACACCCCTGCAGGCTGCTCATACAGCATTCAGCTGCCTGAGCGACACCATCCCCTTAGATCAACCCAGACTTCTTTATCCAAAAGATTGCCTCCCAAGCCCTCCCATCTTTCTCTCAGTTTGGACACCAGCTCTTCATTATCACTCTTACTCCCATTCTACACCTTCCTTACTCCAGACTTTGGAATCCCAGTCAAGGTTGTCATGGAAATGACCCCCATTACAATTTAAATCAGGTCAGAGCAGAAGTGCTTTATTGCTCTGGCTCTAGAGGAGGACAGGGAGCAGCAGAGCAACAGCCTGTGCTGATGTGGACTATTAAAAAAGGGGAAATCACATATTAAAGTGCTTCCACTTCCCTTTTCTAGTCCTAGTCATGTCTTTACGTACAGCAGCATTTTAATGATGTTGTCCTCAGCTCAGTGACTTTGCTAAAGCAATCATTGCTCTCATCCCATTCCAAATACATCAAGAATAGACAAATACCCGAAAAATACGTGCACAAGAAAAATTTGTAGCAAGCCAATCTAAAATCTGGAGCAAAGCAGTCCTGCCGTATAGCTGCAAACCTCCCCTTGCTGCGGTGGGCACACGGCAAGGGCAGGAAGATCTCTTGTTGCCTCTCAAAGCTGCTTTGGCCACAGTTTGCAGGCAGTCGAGTAAAAGACTCTGTTTACTGGGGGTCCTTCCAGCCCCCTGACTAGTTGTGGGGTGAAGTGATGAACTGTAGCCTGAAATTGGGGTGGGAAGAGATGTTTTGAGCAATAGGAGAGTCTCCTGACCTCTCCCGCACTATGTTAGAGTCAGATCATGTTTGCTTCCGCTAATTCACCAGTTTCCTCTGTACTACTCAGTTCTGCTACTCAGCTTTAAGTAGCTGCAAGTGGAGGCTGTTCCTTTGCAGCTTTGCCTTTCCCTTTCTACCTAATTCTTCACAATGCTGAAAGTTGAAATTGTGGACACCTCGACTATAGCTGGATTCTCTCCGTTTCCCTCCTGCTTTATAACCAACACCATGGATCCATTGGAAAGTTGGAAGTGATCTGTTGCTTACAGGAGGAGGTCTTGCCCCTGCTCCGGTCACCCTCTCTCGTCACCCCCCACTGCAGATGGGCATCACTAGGCCTCCAGCTTCAGCTGTTTACCACATGATTTTCTATGAACAGCTCTAGTCCAGTCCACTTGTTCCAGTTAACCCAAGGATTTCCTTGCACTGGTCCCATTTGGGTGGCCTCATGCTTCAGAAGTTTGCTTACAAACCCAACACTACAGGCACATCAGTGAAGGATCGATCTCCCGTCACATAAGGATTATATATATTAAATCTCAGGATAACTCACAACTCGACAGACCCTGGTATTTGGAGGTCTTTAAAATAACTTTAGCTTCTGAAATGTTTAATACCAGTAGCTTTTCTCCCTTGCCCACTTCCCAGAGAGCAGCAGGTCATTCTGACCAACAAGTATTCCTGGAGCTGCTTTTATTTATTTACTTACTTGAAATTACCCAAGCAAACATTAACAATGGTCTGAAACAAGCCATTTGGCAGGGCAAGGAGACCAGCCCTCAACTCTGCCCCGTCCCACTTCTCCCCTGGTTTCAGGCTTGCCTCTGCTGAAACCACCACGAGATGCCCCTTTTTTCCTGACGGTGATACAAAAAGGTACTCGCAAGGAACTGTTTTCACATCAAGCTACACGATAAACACTTTATAAATTAATAGAGGATAAAAGGATGGGAGAATAACAACTAGTTGGGAGCTCTAAAAGCCTTCAGCACAGACAGCCTGGCGGCTTCTTAAAACCCACCCGTTCTTCTCCCTCCTGGTGCCTCAGAGCTCCATCTTATCCCCATGTCTGTGAACAAATGAAGACACAACAGAAACACGTTGAAATCTCTAAAGCCATGTAAAACCCGAAGGCATTAAAATTTATTAAATGATGCAATAACAACAGAATTCTTTATTTACAATAGCATTATTTAACATCAAATAAGCAAATAGCATCAGCAAAGCAATATTAACTTGCATAAATGTATTTAAAATTTCTCTGAATATATCTACCTTTGCATAAACTGCTCACACTAGAAATACAAACATCGATGCAGGTGAACAAAGTGATGTTCAGAGTCAACTCCATTTTGAAAATAAATCACAACCTGAAACACTGTAAGCTTTCTCCTGAAGAACCATAGTTTATATATTGCTTAATTTTACCCTTGTATAATCTTTTCATATACACACATCTCAGATGCAACTTCATGATGAACTGTACAAATAAAACCCACAAATGACATAAAGGGAAAAAAAAATTAAATGACAGTAAATGTTTGAAGAAATGCGTCCATCATCTCTATTGAACAACAAAAAGATTAAGTGATGATGCACTTATTCCAAAATTGTACACAATTCACTATACAAATATAATACATCAGACAGCTATGTAGGAATATACAAGACTTAAAAACAGATCTAAGGCATTATGCTAGATTTTAGCATTTTGAGGTTCTTGCACATAGCTTTTACCTGTAGTAAGAAACTTAAAAGATTTTGTTTTAGTCTACAAAGAAACACCAGGGAGAAAATTCTAATTAAAATCAAAGCCACTACAGTAAATTTTCGTTTGTGCAGAGAATGCTTTTGCTCTTAGGCAGCATACTACCATACAAATACTAGAAAACTTTTAAATTCACACCAACAATTAATGGCTTAAGTTGCATTTCAAAACTGATTGTGTATCTTTGGGTTCTGCAAGTGGAGCTGTGCCACCCATTTCATCTGTTAAGCCCATATGAATTCCACTTTTAAACAAAGGTTAAAAAATGTACTGTATAAACTGCAAAAACATTGCTTTTAATTAACACAGGCCCAAAGGGATACCGGTGTGGGACGATATTTTAAAGATCGAGTACAAATTAATTCATCGTAGCAAAACAGCTCACTTCACTTTTTAAACTTACCACGGTACATGGACACGCGCCCGGGCCGGCCGGCCGGGGCTGTACGCGGATCTTTCACATTATGCGCCTTTCACATTTAGTAATGTAAGTAGAACACTGACTAATCATTCTGTTAAACGAAATCCAAGTACTTTCTCCGACAAATTTACTGCATACAGGATGAAAAATACTGATAATGAAGGGAACTGATTTGGCTTTTTTTGTTTGTTTCTATAGTGATCAATATGATCAGAAGGTTCCTTCACTCACTTTTTCTCTTTCTTTAGTTAGAAGACGACTAAAGCCACGATGAACCCAAACGGAGCCGAAGCGATGGGTACCATCTCCTTCCTTTCAACATGGCAATGGATGAAGAAGTATCATAGTCACTACAGATGAGGAGGGTTTGCAGGTCTGTCGTGAAATGGGACAAATTTAAACTATTTTGTCCACTGTGAGAAAGAACAATCCATCTGCAGAGGTTACGGTTAAGAACCGAAAAAGACTGGAATAGAAACAACATTATTTTAAATCTCATTTACACTTTGTGGTACATGAAGTTAATTCCTTCAAATTCATGTATTTCTTACATAAATATTCTTTTGCCAGCTATATAATGCAAGTTCAGCACAAGCACGGTGGTGGTGAGGAGGCTGCGGAGCTCAGGGCTGACAGGTACCTCGGTTCCCCACCAGCAGGTAAGAGGATGGCTCAGCTGATCCACGCTGTGGTGGTTTGGTGACAGCTGACAAATGCCATTTCTCCGGAGCAGTGGCACTGCCCTCCTCAGGGAGAAACACAGCTGGCCATTTCCTGGGCTTTCACCAAAAACCTGCTACAGAAACAGCCTACTTTGAACCACCTCTGCCCTATTTTCCTCAGCCCTAACACAGAAGAGCTGCTGTTTTATTTGAACTCCCACCTGAAATCAAAACAAATTAGAACGCAACAGAACAAACCTTTCAATCCCAAAAGGCGTGGCCGATGAGATGTTATAAACCTGTCGCATTTGACAGGACGTCAAAAAATTTGCACTCGGGTTAGAAAGTCTGTGGATTGGGGGTTAGCGGAAAGAAAACAGAGGTCAAACCCATCAGTTTCTTAGCATTTCAAGTCCTCAGAAACCGATGTCACTTTAATAAAATGTTATTCCAACCACAGTGGGCAAGAAAAAACCAAAACCAAGCCCCAGGCCTAAGAGCGGCCTGCTCAGTAACAGTTAGTTCTTCTCAGGTTTGTTACGAAAGGGTATAAACATACAAAATCAAGAATCGGTTCCTACAGTGGCTGCATATAATATAGGTTAGTTAAATGACGTTATGAGCAGAATCACAAGGTTTAGAAAATGAGAAGTCTCGAGCCTACAAATTAGGCCTAATCAAGGCATTGTGATCCTTTACAAAACACTTTTCCAGGAGACACACACGGCTAAGAAGATATCTAATTTAATACTGAAGTACCTCATTTGGAATCAACTTCACAACATGTATATCTCACAAAAATTATACAAGTAAAACACTTAAGTTTTCAACTTAAATTATTGCTTGTTTACATATAAACTGGATTTTAGGTACCTTACAAAACATCCTCGTAGTCCACACTGCTTTAAAATAATCAGAAACACACGACAGTGGTGAAGTCTGTAGTGATGTCTGCTATAGGTATTACAGGAATTGTTATTTTCCCAGTGAAGGGGATGGGAGCCAGAAATTATCATGCTTTAAAGCGGGTATCTTGAGCTCTTGGACATTGCGCACCACTTCTGCCACTACCATCACCGGGACACGCGCTGCCATCGGCCGCTGCTGTTCAGCACCCAGCAACCGGCCATCCAGATTGCTGGAAATGCAGCCGGGGAAGTAATGGGGTAACCTGTTTGTTTTATTCTACTAGAAAGAAGAGGGAGATGATAGAGGTCAGGAGAGCCAAGTAAAAAAAAAAAAAATCAGGATTTGCTGACTGATACGAATTTAATTAATTACGAGTGTATCCAACTTGTGTCTTTTGGATTCATGACTTGCATTATAAACCTTACCACGAAACCCAAGCGAAACACCCTGTATAAACAGCCCTCTCGCAGGGTGATTTTCATCTGTTTCACAACTTCAACCCCATTCAGAATTGGTCTGTGTAGTTTTCCGCATCGGTTCGTCTTCTCTGACTCACCGTCAGTGGGACGCGCTCATTGGAGGTCTCTGCACGTGTCAGGCGTTGTTTCCACCCCCTCCTCCACGCCTCCGCTCTGCCCCAAAATGCAGGCCTTAGTCTAAAACACCAGTTTGCAGACGGAACTGAGTCCTTTGCACCAGACCAAGTAAGCCAGGGAAAACAAAGCAAAAAAAAAACAAACCCCAAACCCCAAGGTGTAGAACTAAACAGAAACAGAACAGAACGAGAGCATGGTTGTTTTTCCTTAAATACATACATTTAAATACATTCAATCTGACATGGTTTATGAAAACTGCCTGTCAACATGAACTTCGCAGGAGATCTAAGTCGCACTAAGGTGAATGCAGTGAACGGACTGAGCGACTGTCCGTGTGCCAGCTTCAGGCTGTCGGCGGGGCGGCTGCGCGGGGCCGGCCGCCCGCGGCTCCCTCGGCACAGCAGCGCCAGTCCTGCCCGCGCTGGCCGGGGCACGGCAGGCAGGGGCAGCTCTTCGCACCGGGGAGGGGCTGGGGCCGTACGCCCAGTCAGCTGGAGAAAGGAGCAACCGAACCACCTTCAGGGTCAGCAATACTTCTGCAGAGAAGAGAAATCAGAGGAAAACAAATGAATTCTTCCTCCTGGCGTAGCGAGGACGGACGTGCTGGACCGCAGCCCCTGCCGCCAGCCGCACGTTCAGCTTGAAGCCTGAAAACCAACCTGAATTTATAAAGCTAGACTTCTCTTTGTGCACACCAATACCACCGACCCGCGCTTTAACCCCAGTGGTATTGGTGGAGGTTTAACTTCACTGCATTCTTAGGTCCTTAACTCATTCCAGTTATCATGGACATCATAAGAACTCAGAATCATCTACCTCCTGTAGACTCCAGCCAAAGACACAGCAACATGTTTCAGAAGAAGTCTCTTTCTTGGAGTATGAGCAAAATGTCCCTGTGCTCGGGCTGCCTCACCCTCAAAGGAAACAACCACCACAGTTCACCTTCCCCTCCAAGAATCATAGTAAAAAAGGGAAAATAGAAGCAGAAAAGGCTTCAGCTGCTGATCCCTAGGGATGTTTTTCATCCTTACTACCCCTGCAGTGTCTTTACTCAGAGAGCAAACTGCTTTCAGCTGAGTTGATTATCTTGTACTTGCTCATTTAAAAAAACCTCAGGTTGTGGTTTTCCCTGTTGTTTTAAGACCATCCCTTCCAGGGACTGCAGCCTGCGCCTCTCTGCGTTCCTCCCCCTGCCAGCTCCTGCAGGGTGCTGTGGCCAGCCAGGTCAAGAGCCAATCCAGCCAAAACCACCCATTTTTCTCCTCTCCTGGGGAAGACCAAAAGAACTGGCCTCCAGGAAGTTCTAAACATGTATGTGTGCAAAACAAAAAAAAAAAAAAGAAAAAAAGAAAAAGATACAATACAGTACATGTAGAGTTACATGTGGGGTCTAAGTAAGGAACTTAACACACATCACCAAAGGCAGAATTAAAAAAATTAACTGCAAAAGCCTCAATTACTATCTATTCCCCTGGGTACTGTGAACCTTGCTGTACCCGTTCCAGCCCAGAGCCCGTTTACCACCGTGTGCCCACCAACGCTGGTCCTTACCCGAGCTGCATCTCCGTCCTGCTTTATCATGTCCATCCCAGGCAGCTGGTTTGGAAAAAGATTGCCTCCCCTCATAGCAGGATCATTAACCTATCGGTAACAAGATGTTAAAGAGGATGAATTAAAAACCCCACAACACTGGGAAGAGGGCTGGGAATTAAACAGCAGCACTATAAACCACTCTGCTACTCGCATACACCAGCCCCCGCTTCTGAGGTGACGTGGCCACCAGGGCAGTGCCCCTGGAGCTGAGCACCCTTCCCACGCAGCCCCTGCTCACCGGCGGCACTCCGCCTAGCTGCCGACAACCAGGGTCTGGCTCCTGACGCTCTGACCCTCGCCACGCGGGGCACAGCAGGCTCCGTGAACTAGGGCAGCACCATTTCAGGAGGACCAGCCCGAAGCAGGAACGCGTAGCTACTTCCCTAACCTCAACCACACACGGCTTTTCGGCTCACAAACCACCACACAGGTTTTTTCAAAGCCTGATGAAGGAACAGGCAGCCTGAATTATACCAACTGTTGGCTTAGTTTTAATGACACTGTTACTCACTGTGATTAGAGAGAGAAGAGCATGTGCAAATTACGTATGGCAACCACTAGTTGCAAGAAGAAGTTCAGCACTGCCTAGGTCATTGCTAAATAAAGATGCCAAACCATAAAGCACGATGCCCAGAAAAAAGTTTGTCAGTGTCAGTATTCAAAGGTACATTTTTATTTGTTCATGTCTCTCAGAAAAGAAAATGCGAAGCAGCACAGCAAACATTCCTGAGGACTAAAAAATACTGTCCCGTGGCCCAGAAATGGCCCCTCAGCTGCCAGCTGCCCACCTCTGACCTGGATGACACCAAAAACACTTGCAGAGACTGCAGATGACACAGCGCTGGGGTGGTAAATCAGGAGGAAAACAGGTTCCTGGTACAGATCACCCACAGCACTTTGGTTAAACAGACTCAGGTGCAATTTGATGCAGACAAAAGGAAAGCAAGACACTTGGGAACAAAGAACATGGGTTTCGTCCATGTAGAGCGTGCTGAGGAGGATCTGGGGATCATCGCAAGGGTTTCCGCGTGTGCCTGACAGAGCCAAGGCAAGCCATGGATTAGAAGAGAAATCACCAACAGAACTTGGCTCTGCACAGCTTTGCTGCGGCCACTGTTAAATCACCATCTCCAGTTACTCTGCTCGTACTCCCAGGAGGAGGTTACAACAGTGAGGTTTAAAGCAGATCCACAAAAGGGACCGACAGGCTGAAAAACACATGTTGAGCTGGATAAAGAACCTCAGCCTGCTCAGCATACTGAAAGTTAAATAAATGCTATCTTGAAACAAGATCTTGTAGTCCAACAGGAAGGAAAAGCAGCACGACAACTGTGCCCATGGAAAGAGCAGCCTGCATGGAAATCCTGGGAACAAACCCAGATCTCTCACATTTCTCAGCTCAGGTTCCTGGGGAAAATGATGCAGCGTGGGTCTGCTGAGAGATCAGAGCGGGCAGTCACCTTTGAATCCCTGCTCTTTTCTTTTTTGGATTTACACTTATTTTACTACATTAAATGTGAACAACAGTATGCGCTCAGGGACTAATAATAACAAAAAAGTTTTGCTATAATTGGACTTAGCAACTGGGAATATCAGAGGAGGTGACAGATTCAGGAGTATCAAAATTACTCCAGGACACCAGTACACGGCAGCTGTAAGAGACAAATGTGATCTGGGGCTGTATCTGTCAGAGTAGTCCAAGAGCAACGGGGAAGAACGAGCTGCCCAGGGCTCTGGTGCTAGGAACACTGACTGGCACTGGAGCAGGAAACACTGTGGCTTGTTTAACTTACAAGAAAAACCCCAATCCGACAACCTCAACACAACACAAAAATCACGTTGCTAGAATGGCCCTTTCTAAAACGTAAGAAGAAAAAAGAGCTACTTGAGCTAAAGGATGATATTGGAAAAGTAAATACTCTGTTATAAATGTTCAGGTTGGAAAAAGAACACACATTAACAAGCCAGTAACATAACCAGCTTTAAACTGGAACATCACAGTCGCAGATAAAAGGTTTATGGTATTGTCCAGCATAGCAGGAGGTGCTGCCAATAGTTCTAAGAAAAGTCTTATTTTCAAGTCTCTGTTTTGAACAAATGGGATTTCAGCTCTGAAACAAGCGTATGAATCTATTAATTAAGAGGACCTGATTGCCAAATAGTTATTGATGTATTGCATGAGTTTAACTGCAGGTCAACAAAGAGAAATGTTATTTGCTGAGTGTGTGAACCTCCTCTCAGCAGAACAGGTCACTTACCTATGGATTCAGCAACCTGTTTGATACGCACATTACAAAAAGCGTGGATTTTGTGCTCGTGAAGGTGATGGATTGACAGTTCTTCAAGGTGGCTGCCTATTTTCTGGTACTACCAACACTCAGCAGCAGAAGTGCCTTCCACACACTGCCCACGGCAGCACCCTCCCCTCTCCCCTCTGGGAGCAGCAGCCCTGCCTGGCTGAGAACATCAACAGGGATGCAGGAGACCTGCAGTGGTGCTACTGAAACTTACCTACCAAGAGCAGGAGCTCGAGCAGCACGCGCTTCCACGGACGTCCAGGAGGAACTACGTGTGCTAGCTAGGGCAAAATGGGCAACTGAGATGCAAAAAGTGCTCTCTACCTCATCAGTCACCTTGGTTATCTGAGCGCAGAGCTAAACACAAAGCCTTTTTAACATCATGATTTCTCAAGAAAACTAGTGAAAGAAAGGTACAGGCTTACAGCAGCTACAGCCCCACGCAACGGACCTTCAAAACTCCTGGAAGTCAAAGCAAATCCTCTAGCTGTCATCTCACGTCCTTCAATTCTCACCTGCTCAGGACCCATGGAGGACAACCCTGATGTAGGCACAGAGGTCGCTGAGGTCATGCTGATCTGCCCTGTCATCTGGTTCATGTTGTTCATACCACTTGTGTTGGTTGCCATGGATACACTGATGTTCATGTTATTATTGTACATGCTGGTGCTTGCTTGCTGCCCAAAATGTGGTGGGGACTGTTGTGAAAACATGCTACAGCAAGGAATGGAAAAAGCAATGTGTCAGACTTAGAATGCTGAAGCCACTAAGAAACTACTCTCTTTTTAATATATCTTAAGCTAGAATTAGTATATACTGTCATTTATTCCAACTTCAAAGGAAGAACTCATTTTCAGCTAGATCGGCGTCTGCGGAATAGATACTGGAAATTGGAGGCGCCGTGTCTGTGCACAGCGATGCATGCCTTCGCGTGGGACACTATGGCAGGGCACAAATCTGCTATCTGAGTGCAGCAACAGCCGGTGAGCTGCCCAAACAGGCTTCGTATGCATTTTAAAGATGCTTGGGAAAGTAATTTTTGGAGAGCAAGGGAACCACCTTTTTGCCCCTGCAGTGCTGGCCAGCACAGGCCTGCTGGGCTGAAACTGGGTCTGCTCTGTCAACCATCGCTTTGCAAAAGGCTGTCTGCACATCCCAGTACCAGATTTGCACGTACAATTATGGCGCGTGGGCTCACAAATAGAGACATGCAGCTGTGCAGAAACTGATTTCCTAAATCTTAGCATTGGGTTTTGAAAATGTGGCCCTGTAAGAAACAACATAAAAGGCAATGACAATGACCATTTCTGTTCCTTTAAGGCCATTTCAGAAGAACTTCAGGAGGAGTAACCGTGGAAGACCACAACCCAGCTCTTGCTCCAAGTCAGCGCTTTCTGGAGAGCACTTTCCCTCCCATCATCTCAGAAGCCACACAGCAGATGTTTTTACATTCCCTAAGACACCCTTCGCTGTTTACATACCAAGCTTTTTTACTCTTTGAGAATAATCCAACAGCCAGGGGAGGAATTATTACTGCCCGTGTGTCTGTTCAGAGGATCTGCGTTAGGCTGCGGCCCCATGGCAGGGCTGTCCTGTGTCCGAGGGCACGCAGCAGCCACCTCCCCATCCGAGGCTGGACTCCTGTTCCCCGCGAGGTGCTGCTCCCACGGCCCAGGAAACCTCTCAGGATTAACGCTCAGCCTTGTGCCTGGGGACTCCATTAGGCTACGGCTGCCTCCTGTGAGACTTGGTGGAGCGCAACAGCATTCTGGGCACAGGACCAACCTTGGAAAATCCCACCATTCTCTTCCTTCCAATTCCACATCTTTTCAGTCCACCTAACCCCATTTTTAAGCTGTTATCTGGATGGCTGAAACAGCACACTGCAGATCATTGTGAATACTCAGCGGCTTGTGTAAGCACATGTGACACATCTCTGCTGTAGAGTTGCAGCTCAGCAAGCCAACCCCTGGTCTGCTCGAGCTGCCCCCGCTGCCATTTCGGCCGGAGCCATGGCAGTGGTAGCTGTGCCTCCTGAGGATGCGTCAGCGAGGCAGCGAAGAGGAGGCATCGACAAGGTTGAGGGTAAGAGAGAAATCAGTTACTTTAAGGGGAACTTTACTTGGATCAGCTCCATCACTGAAATACTGGTGCTCTGGGCTTATTAAATCCTTGCCAACCCGTGGGAAAAGTACTTGGAGCTGGGCTGGGATAGTAAGAGCGGCCTGAGGTCATCAGGATGCCAAAAGCCCTGTGCTAGAGACACCTGTGTGTACGCCAGGGTCAGTGACACAGGCTGTACACCAACCCCACTAGCTCCTCCACGGATGGCTGCCCCCAGGAAGCTCGCTGCTGCTGCCTGCTGAGAGAGTCCAACACCCAACCCACTCGGCGTGGACAGATGGACTGTTACTGCTCTACCGGCTGGGGCACGGGCCTTGGCTGGGCAGGTGACTGCGTGCATCAGGCGTGCCACGATGCTCTCGGAGAGTGACAGCTATACGCTGACCACGCTACGTGCAAGTGCTAATGGGCTGATCCTGGCTGTGCTCCAGTGTTTCAAGTGGGAGGTGAGACCCAGTCCCTGCGGCTCCAGAGCAGCAGGGAGCACATGGGCTTGGCCCGGCCGCATGGAAAGCAGCGTGGGAGCACGGCATGAAAATCGTGCGCAGAAGGAACACATCCAGACAGAGCCAGGCACGCGCGTGCGCTGTGTGGCAGAGGTGTGTCAGGAGGACACGCCGTGTCCCCGCGGCGCCCACGGACAAGGCCACGCGGTGTGTGGGTGCAGGCCTTTAGCTAGGCACTCCTGTCACCGCTGCGGAGACAGAACTGAAACCAGCTTGCCGAGCCAAATTGGAAAGAAACCTCTCTTAGGATAGACAGTTAATAACAAACAAACAATTACATCAGACAAGCCCATAAATAAGCGTTAACCATAAATGACCCCGTTACTCTGCGTGTCCGTGTTGGTTTTGTTCTGGATTTACCTGTTTCCACCCATATTCCCTTGCGCCCACCCATTCATCTCCGTAGAGGACTGATAGGCAGGATTAGCCTGAGACTGCTGAATCATGGGGCTTTGACTATGAGCCAGTCTTGGGGACATCAGTGGACTCTGAGGAGTTGTAGCCCCTGTGAAGCCTGGATCGGGCTGCTGACTAATACCTGAAGAAGAAAACGAGACATTTAGCCACTGAATGTTCAAAGTTAAAACAAGCCAAGAGCTCATATCTGCAGATGTGTCTTTACATGGTCCTACATGACACCTGGGACCTATAAACTTGTGACTTAATGTGGGATTTAGATGAAAAGCAAGACATCATCAACTAATACTATATGTATGACCTTAAAAAAGTAAGTGTGTATAAATACATTGGCTCCCCACGTGTCCTAATCACACAAGTGGCCTCTCCCCTCTGCAGACCTTGTGTCCTTACGTACAAACACACACACAGGTCGCACTCTGCTGCTGCTCAAAACAAGAGCGGTGCTCGGAGAAGACGTGGTACGAGGGTAGGAAAGCGGAAGGCACCGTGTTGCACCATGTTTAAGGGCTCCCGAGGCACCCCAACCCGCCAGAGTCCCAACCCCCCGTGTCTCCCGTCGCTCCCGGGGGCCCAGGGCCGCCAAAGCGCGGTGAGGGGCAGGGCCAGTACCGTAGTTCGGAGGAAACGGGAACTGCTGCGCGTTCGCCTGCGGGATCCGCGGGTTGCTCATGGTGGCCGGGATGCCGCCGGCCGCCACCATGCTGGGGGTCATGCTCAGGCCCTGCCCGCGCATCATCAGCGTCCGCTGCTGCACTTGCTGCTGCTGCTGCTGCTGCTGCTGCATCTGCCGCTGCCGCAGGTGCTGGCTCAGGATCTCCCGCTGCCGCTGTGCCAGCATCTGCGCGTTGATGGGGCCCTGCAGGGACGGCCAGCGACACCCGTCAGCGCCCCCTCCTTCCTCGGCAACCCCACCGGCCCGGGCATCGCCACCGGAGCCAGCTGGAAGGTTCCAGCTCTTTTTCCCTCACCGCACAACTAACAATCATATTAAACGGGAGAAAATAATCCAATTAATGCTTCTGCTGGGAAAGGCTTCCAGCAGCATAAGAGTCAGCAACTGAAACGATCCCAGGATTTAATGTTGCAATGATTTCTAATGGCAAATAGAGTAGCTCATTAACAAACTGCATCTTTAGGAAGTGAGAAGCTTCGTTAAAAATGCAGCTGTATCATATCCCTAGAAAACAACCATCCACCCCATGTAAATATGGAAAAGACTCTCAGAAATACAACAGAAAAACACCACACAGACTGCATTAGTGTAGCCGAGCTTTAGAACTTGCTCTCTGTATTTTCCACATGGCACTACTAAGGCATTTAACTGGGGGAAGAAAGAAGAAAACAAAGTATTTTCTTTTTCTTAAGCACTATTTCTCTCACCTGTGTTGGCACTCCAGGTCTCAAAGACAGATTCATATTGGAGACACTGCTGATCTGATTTATCAGTGGCTGCCGATTCTAAAGGAAAAAAAACAACCCAACACCAAACCCCAGAAGTTTTTAGAAGGAAAACAAGAAAAGGAAAATTTTGTATACAGAGGTATATGCATTTACATCCCAGTCAGCTGGTTTGAGGACCTAGCTTTACATATTCAAACAGGGACTATTTTCCCCACTCATTCACAGAATCCTGTTTCTTACGGAGATGATGCACTGCACAACCAGCACCACAGGCACCAAGCTGTGCACCAAACCTGCTGCCTTCACAGTTCCCACCCTTTCTGAGTTTGGGACCAGGCTGTTGAGGTTTACTCCAAATTAGACCTTATCCTGATGTTTGAAGGCAGCAATGATATTTCCCCCTCCACTAGAAAAGCAGCAGTATCTTATTCATAGTTCTACAAACCTATACATTTAAAAATTAAACAAAAACTTAAAAGGGTCCTTAGAAGTAGGACAAGGACACAAAAAGGAAAAGATGTGGGTAACACGCAGCAGTAAAAATAGCACTTAGATTACTGGAGGAGTCACGATACAACAATCAGAAAAAGAGCTGTAAAACAAAAAGCACCACTGTAGCCTTGCTCAAAGAATTAGTGAGACAGGCATGTTCTTGCACAGTATAGACTGGTTTGGGTGGGAAGGGACCTTTCAAGCTCATCTGGTCCAACCCTCTGCAGGGAGCAGGGCCATCTGCAACCAGAGCAGGGTGCTCAGAGCCCCGGCCAACCTCCCCTGCAATGGTGC
>WTSP01013426.1:136868-162552 GCA_025331215.1 Actenoides lindsayi | reverse complement strand
TTTTATTTTATTTATCTCTTCTGTGGAGGGAAATATTTTATACTAGTAAAGGAAACAGAAAGAACAATAGGAAGGGAAATGGGAATAAAGAGGAGAAGAAAGAAGAAAAAAAGTCTCCCTGTAGTAGTTTTCATAGTCAGAGTTGATGGTGGGTTTTTTAATATGTTTTATATTTGATCTTTTCTCATTATTGACCTGCCAGATACTATTTGTGAAACAGGAAACATTTCAGCTCCTGAGAGTCTGAAGGGATTGCTGCTTCTGAGATGTGTGGTAGCTTAGATTGTGCAGTTACTTGCATGTGCTCCTCAGGGTAGCATTTAGGGATAACATTTTACAGCTTCCACTTTGTCAAAGCTTAGGTCTGTTAAATAAGGGGAGGGTCTCCCTTGATACCTCATAGTCAGCAGAAGAGGAGAGAGATGCTTCTGCAAAGTAGAGCAGAAACCTAATTTTGGCATTCCTGGGGACTGAATCTCGTTAGAGGAAACTAATATAAGGCTTTTGTACAAGATTAATGTAAATGGAGGTATTCCACAGTTCCGTTGGCCAAATATGTATGTTGAAGGAAGCAGGATGGTGTTGGTATGTTTTACATAGACACCAAAGGAATTCTCTCTTTAAACCTGGAGATTCGTGGCCCTTCTGTTTTCTTGAGCTAGTTTTTTAGGGCAAATACTAGTGCTCTGATGACTACAACTTTAGCTTGACCTAAAGAAGACCTACAAGAAAGTTTCATTCCTGTAAGACATGATTTCTGTCCCATTTGAGGCTTGTGACTCAGAAATATTTAGCTACAGTATTTTGCACTCCCAAAAATGGAGTCAACTAATTTCCCCCTACGCATAGCTTACAGTGCTTTGCCTTGAGGATACAAAGTTTTCCTCACAGGAAAGCTTTTGGTTCCTGTTATGATTTCATTTTTCTTTGGTTCTTCTTTTCCAAAATGCCAGCATTCAGAATAATGAGTCTCCAAGGCGTAGATCACATAAAAGATTTATATTTTGGATTCATTTAATCAGTACAGCCAATAGCATACAGGATACAATTGGTCTAATGGTCAAATAAAAATATAAGAAAAAAAAAATCAGGTAAAAAGGCATTTAAAGCATGCCTGCTTTTTTTCTTTCACTGCAGATCAAGTTATGGCATGAGAAGCTCAGCTGTACATATCTGCAACATAAAAACTTAAAGTGAGAAGAACTTAATAATTTCTAGTATCAGGGATGAATTAATCACCTAGCAATGGTGGCTGAAGGTACATCATAGAGTCATAGCATGGTAGAGGTTGGAAGGGACCTCTGGAGATCACTGAGTCCAACCCCCCTGCCAGCACAGAAACACCTAGGGCAGCCCACATGGGAACAGATCCAGGTGGGTCTTGGGAGTCTCTAGAGAAGGAGACTCCACAACCTCTCTGGGCAGCCTGGTCCAGGCTCTGTCACTCTCACAGTGAAGTTTTTCCTCACATTGAGGTGGAACTTCCTGTGTTTCACCTTGCTACCATTACCTCTTGTCCTATCCCAGGGCACAACTGAAAAGAGACTGGCCCCTTCTACTTGACACTTGGTATGAAATAAACAGGACAAACAGATAACAAGTTTGGGTTGAAATAGCAATTAAGATTATCTTGATTTATTCTCCAAGCAGCTGAATTCAGTTGTGGTGCTCAGTTTTGACAGTTGGAGCTTGAAATTTTCCCTTTCTCTGTGCTTTTCATGCACATAGCTTACAGCGTGGTCAACCTCAGAGCTCTCCACCATGTGCTTTTTGCTGCTCAGGTCAAGAGCTCTTCTGTGCCTTGTCCTTATTGCTCCTGGCCTGTTGCCATTGCACAGACAGCAGGGTGAGGGAGGTGGGAGCTGCGTGGTTGCTGGACGTGGATGTTGCTCTGCAAGTGTGCAAGCATCTGGGGATGTATCTTGGGAGGCAGGTGGGTTGGCCATCAGAGGTTTACCTGTACATAGTACATGTTGATAGGGATGTGTTTGAGGTCAACCTTAAGATCAGCTCATTATTGCTAAGAATGTTTCCTGGGCCCAAGGAAAGCAGGGAGCCTGGAACAACAGGAATTTTATTGCTGGGAGACTCTTTGGGCTTTCTTGTTTCCATCACAGTGGTAAGAAGTATCCCAAAGTGGTTGAGCACTCAAGTCTATGGCATGCAGGCCCTTGGGAATAAAAGAATGTGCAAATTAACAAATTGGATCCTTTGGGGCATGTAGTGCCCTGTCTTGGCATGGTTGGTAGCTTCAAGAAAGTTATGAGAAACATACCTGTGTACATGTGTACACTGCTGCTCCTACCATCAGGTTCTCTGAGTTTTTAGCAAAGAGTGTTTGTGGACTTAGTCCCTCTGAGGCAGGACAACCCCTAGATCCCCTCATCATCCAGCCACAAGAGGCAAGAGACAGTCTTCAAATGTCATTTCTTAAAACCTAATGTGTTTTGGTTAGGACAAAACCACCGTCTGTGGAAATTGGTTTCATCAGACAGCCTCTGCCCTCCTCTAGGCAATATTTATTACATGGGGTGGCTTTTCACCTTCAAACTCAGCTTCTGCCTCAGGATGTCCTTGGAATGGAGCAGGACTTGGAAATCGCTTTGGTTACACCACAAATGAGAGTTGCAGTTTCCACTTTGCAGGAAGAATCTGTGGTCGAGGCTGTAAAGTCTCATGCAAGATCAGTTCCTTGTAGAAGAGGTCACTTTGGGAACTTGGAGACTGTGAGGATGTTCCTTCTCCTGCCGGGACACCCACAAGCAAACCTCTTGTCCCCTCAGGATGGAAGGCAGTGCTGCGTAGTGTTGCCAGGGCTTCTGGCTGAGTCACATCAACCCTGGGGCTTTGTCCCAGTTCCTGGGACTTCATGAATCCTCACCTTCCATTTTGAAAACCTGTGAAGCTGATGGTTGCTGGGGAAGACTTGAAAGCATGATGCAGGCATAATTGGAAAGCTTAAATTTACATTAAGAGCTGACACTTCTTGGTGTCAGAAACCTGCTGTGGGTGAGTGTGAGAGGAGGTGCTCAGTGGCACTGGTGCTTTTAGCAGTAACATTGACAGCATTAATACTGACAGAGCCACCACAGCCCAGGACTTCATGTGTATTTGCTCTGTGATAGGATCTCAACCTGGAGAATGGTCTCCTGAAGGTGCTGCAGAAGTGATTCATGAGCCCACTCTGCCCCAAGATGCTCCTGGTTCACGTAGAAGGGCTCTGACTTGCAGTAGCTGATCCTTCTCCACAACCACCTGACCCTGTCCCTCATGTTGCAGCTCCTCAACCTTGTCCACCTGGGTTCTCAAAGCTGATGAACATGGGGGTCTTGCTTGAGTGGCTGCGATGCAATTATCTCAGCACTTCCCAGAGGATCTGGAGACCCTGTGGTGGTCATACCCACTCCTCTTCCTTCCTGAATCATCGTTTCTGGAGGAAGGATGCTATAAGCAGAGGTAGAGCAGATATTTAGAGAAGTGTCTGGAGCATGTTGAGTCTTTTCTCCATGGGTGTCTGTCAGGAGAAATCGCTGCAGCTGCCTGGGAGATTTCTTGCCTCCTCCTGTTAAATCTGTGTGTAACTGGTGACAGACTGGTATGCTGGGTTTATGTGTACCTGGGATACAGTGGGAGTCATTTTGGCATGTTTGGAGCTCACTTCCATCATCCCAGGTCAGGAGGATTTGCAGGCTTGGTTGCAACACTGCCAGTATTTGTCAGGAGCTGAGATCGTGGGATCAGTGGCAATGGTGGCCAAGTTTCCAATCTGGTTGATGCTGTGGAAAGCTGCCAGGACTGAGTCCTCATCCAAGACCTCTGGGAATGTGCCTGAGGACTGGCTCATCCCTCTTTCACACCACCCACGGCCACCCCATGCTCTTGACATTCCCCTCCAGGGCAGCCAATTCCAGCAGGATACTCCATGCAGTGGTAGGACCAGAAACCTGGGGTCTCCCTGCCTGCCCAGGGGCATCCCCCTGTAAAGCTGGCACGAGGAGTGCTTGCCAGCTTCCCAGGGCCATCATGGCAAGTTGAAAAATGGCTTTGAAGGCTGCCAGACAGACGCTTGGAGTGGCCCCATGGTGCTCTGTCCTAAGCACGAGGTTTTGGGTGTGTTGGGTTTTTTTAATCTCCTAAATCAACAGCCTGCACTGTGCAGTGCAGCCTGGACAGAGAGAGTATGGAAGAAGACATACCCAAAAGCCAAACCTCCAATCTCCACAGTTACTTTGGACATCATGAATTACCAGTAGATGCACTACTAGCAGGAGAGAGGATGGGGAGAGCAGAGGTCCATTAGTGATTCGCTACCTCCAGCATATGGCTAATTAAAATTTCTAATTAAGGCACTGTGGGGGTGAAGAAAGGAAGCTCTTGGCCGAAAGTCCCCCTCCTTTTCCTGCATTTCCTTCGATAGCTTTATAAATTTCCCCCCTAAATTAACTAATTAATATCACCTAATCAGTTAATAGAATTAGCTAATTAGATTGCTTAATGGAATTTCTGAAGAGCAGATTTAGAAGCTCTTAAGGAGACTTTAATCACTTTTTATCTGGGAAGCATGGCAGCAGTCTCTGCATTTGTTCAGTAACGTCGAGCAACTGCCAGTATCAGCAGAACAATTCTGAAAATCACTAACCGGGGTTCCTCCCGCTCCAGAGTTGTGGCTACAGTCACCCAGGCCTGAAAGGTCAGGATGAACCTTGCAGACTTGCCCCTCCGAGTTATCATTGCCTGGCACCTGATGGCATCAAAACCCCACCGTTCTCAAGCACCCGGCACCAACAGAGCCGGAGGTGGGGTAGAGCATGGCGAAGGTACCCACGCTGCCCGCAGGACCTGGGGTGGTTTGGTAGCCCCTGGCATCTCCAAGGCTGCTTTGCTGATGGTGTCCTTAAGTGGCGGTGAGTGATGGCCAGTCACTGCCTCACCCATTGCAGTGGTCGTGTTGGCAGAGGTCAACGCTTTCTCCCAGTCCCCGCCACATCAGGAGGCAAAAACACACAGACAGATACACACAGATAAACACACACAACACACACACAGGTGCTGTTATGTTGGTTGTGTGATCTCCTGTTCTCACTCTGAGCATAGTGTGGAATGGGAGAAGGACCTGATCTAAGTTCTCATGATGGTGGTAATGCTCTGCCTCTCTGTTAGCTGTGCCCAAATGATTTAACAATTATGCTCTGACAGACTCTTCATGTAACATGCTCTAGGAACCCCTAAGAGGCCACCATTTTTCAATGGTTATCAAGGTGAGCTCCTTCTCCAGAGTCGCCTCTGTAGCATTTTAGCCAATAGGTAGCATGGCTGCCCAGGTGCAGCTCTCATGGGTGGCAAGGTGGAGGTGACAGTTATGACTGGGACCTGTGCAAATACAGCTGCAGAATTATGGTGGTCTCCTGGGGAAAGATGAGGGAAAACCAGAATGACACTGCACCATGGCAGCAGGCAAACTTGAGACTTTCCAAACTCGTTTTCCTCCTGTCCTGGCATGAAAACAAGACTTTTTAAATATTTCCCTGCGACATGCGGCATTTTGTTGAGCTGCAAATGCTCAAGTCTCTGCCCTGCCTGAAGGTTCAGAGAACAGTTTTATCTCCTACTGCTGCGGAACGGGATTCGAGCAACAAGCCTGGCAAGTCTGAAGGTCGCAGGGTGGTGAGGTGTAGCTCAGGTAGGTCAGCAGAAAGGAGGGAGCCTTGCCAGAGCTTGGTTCAGGTTTCTGCTGTGAATCATTATCAGGAAGAGCATGCCTGTATGTTCTGGCAGGGCAGGACCAGTGTGTATTGCCTCCCAGTCAAGAGGTCTAACACAGACACCCGAGTCTTTCTCCTTTGACCCTCCAACACCAACAAAATTATTCCCATGAAGTTCCCATCAAAACCAAGACTTCTGAAAGAGCACACTGCACTGGGACTCAAGTCAGATATGCAACACCATATTATCTTAATAAAGAAATCTAAGCAATTATCCAGGAAATTTACCCCCTGTCATGGTGCCTCAACTTTGAGCATCTAGTTGCTCACAGTTTTCCCTTGATAACACTGAGGAAAAAAATATTATCTGAGATTCTGCAGTCCCCAAGACCTGGGGCTTGGAGAGACACCCCAAGAGGAGGGTAATGGATCAACCTTCTCCAACTGCCCAGCTGCAGTGTTGGAAAATAACAGCTGTTGCTCAAAGCAATGAAACTTATTCTATTGCCAGTCCATTAAAGACCTGTTGATAGTCACTAAGAATTACTGGGGTTTGGGGGTAAGGACATCAGTTCACATTATCAGGCATGAATCAGTTGCCATAAGGGTTTTGCAATGCTAACAAAAGGGTTTCTGTCTCCTCCAATGCTCCATATTCCACCAATATCACAAGGCTTATGGCTCAGGGAGGAGGAGCTGGAAGCTTTTTTGACACTGATGTTAGCCTGAAGAGTTACAGTCATTTTCTAGTGGT
Organism: Actenoides lindsayi; assembly: GCA_025331215.1. NCBI lineage: Eukaryota > Metazoa > Chordata > Aves > Coraciiformes > Alcedinidae > Actenoides > Actenoides lindsayi. The sequence continues at coordinate 156,096 of WTSP01013426.1, read as the reverse complement.
AACATTGGTTTCCCTGATGTGGAAGTGGTGTGATGGTTGAACAGCATTTGTCCCATTGGAAGCCTGGTGGTGTGTTTCCTGATGGGCAGATAGGCTCAGGTTAGTCCCTGGGCACTTGCAGCAGGAGCAGCTCCAAGTGCAGGTGCCTTTGTAATGCTACTTCTGCTGACAGCTGCCTTGGTAACAGCGAGGTGATGAAGACCATATGGCACCAAACCATCATTGCTGCTCTAGTAACATCTCTTAACTCTTTGGAGGGCACCTTCTTCCAGGCAGAGTAGGATAGCAGGTCTAAATGGCTGTATGGGGTCCAACCAGTGTAACATCTCGGCTTTGATTGTGGTCTCTCACAGATGCCCAGGGAATTGAGGAGAAACAAAGGAAATCTGAAGCAGCTCTTTCACTTTCCTTTCAGCCCAATGCTTGGCAGTAAGCAGTTGAGTACCTTCCTGGTCCACAGAGTTGTGTCCATGGGTTTGTGTTTCTGATTTCTCGATGGACTTTGAGGAAAGTGTCTAGTTTGTAGCATTTTTCCAGTTGTATGCAGCAGCTTGTACCCCTTGGCATATGAGTTCATGAAAACAATAGGAATATCATTCCTTCTAGCTCTCCATGGACATTTCTTAACCTATCAGGTGGATTCCTTTTGTACTCTCTTGGCAATGGCAAAATTTATTTCTCTAGGAGTACCAAGATACTGCTGGGAAGTTAAACTCTGAATAAAAAAATAAAATAGGCCAAAAATGCTTCAGAACTGCTGGATTAGACCATCCCTACCAGTGACTAGATGCATAGAGAAAAGCTGAAAAACAGGGGGAAAAAAAAAGACATTCCACGGGACACTTCGAGGCTTTAATAGTGCGTTTTATGGAGTCTTTCTGAGGCAGATTCTCTTTAGCTCTAGTAGCTCCTGATGATTTTTAGAGGGAACTTGCCTAATTCCTTTATGAGTCCTTGTGCGTACCTTGTGTCCACAGCATCCTGCAGCAAGGAGCTCCACAGCTCAACTGCGCGTTGGTTAATGAACCACATCCTCCTGTTTGTTTAAGCCATCTGCCTGTTAGTTTTACTTGTTGATCTCTAATTCCTGTACTGGTGGAGATCATGGACACCTGGTCCTTGTTTATCTTCTTTGAGCCCCTGATGAGCTTTTAGACATCACACCCCTACTCTTTCCCCAATGGCTTTCAAAGACAGACAAGTGCCAGCTAATTTGATCATTGCACAGTGTGTTATACAAAGGGTTTTCCACAACTGTGCTATATTTGTCCATTCCAGATACTTGATACTCAGCAAAGCGTTTGTGATAGCAAACTTTGCGCGAACTTCTGAAAAACATGGTAATACGTGATCATTTTGGAGAGGTGGAGAATGGTGAGAGCTTAGAGGTACAGTGAACACAGTAGGAATATGGATAGAGTTTTTAACTAAAATGCTAATTTCCAAAGAATATCTCCTATTCATACAGGATTTCTAAGAAAAATAATTTATTTAATTTTTTTTTTTCCCTATTAAAAACTCCCTGGAAACTGAATACCCCAAGCAGGGTCTGGTTTGTTGCTGAAGTCTTGCTCGGGGATTGTATTCTGACCAAGCATAAAATGGTTAATGCTGGAAAGCTAAAATATCCCTCTCCTGGACATTCCTCTGATGTGTCCATTTTCACAGGCTCTGACTTCTGCACTCCTTGAACATGTGAACATTTTCTGCTTTCCAAAACTGCAACCTTATATTAACTTTCCCCTAGTTGGGTCACTAGTAAAGCTGTATAAACAAATGACCTGTAGCCATAATCTTCTTCAGTTCCCCCTATTCATTTCACTCTGCTATTTGCCTGCCAAATATTAGCAAGTCTTCCTTCAGAAACAGAGAAACTTTTGAATTCTTCTTAGAGTGATTCAGGAGAGATTGAAAACAGCCTGCTAGTATCGTATGAACATAGCCTGGCGTTAAGGAAGTGTACTGGTTTTGGCTGGGATAGAGTTAATTATTTTTATAGTTGCATGTATGGTGCTATGTTATGGATTTGTGATTAAAACAGTGCTGATAACACACCAATATTTAGTTATTTCTGAGCAGTGCTTACACAACCTTGAGGCCTTTTCTGCTCCTAACATTGCCCCACTAGTGAGCAGGCTGGGGGGGGCACAAGAAGGTGGAAGGGGACCCAGCTGGGACAGCTGACCCCAACTGACCAAAGGGATACCCCACGCCATATGACGTCATGCTCAGCAGTAAAAGCTGGGGGAAGAAGAAAGAAGGGGAGATGCTCAGAGTGATGGCATTTGTCTTCCTAGGACTCATGATGGAGCTCTACTTTCCTGGGAATGGTTGAACACCTGCTTATCAGTGGGAAGTGATGGACGAATTGCTTATTTTGCTTTTGCTTTCCCCATTAAGCTGTCTTTTTCTCAACCCACGAGTTTTGTCACTTTTACCCTTTCGACTCTCTCCCCCATCCCACAGCAGGAGGGCAAGTGAGTGGCTGTGTGGAGCTGAGCTGCTGGCGCTGAGCTGCTGGCTGGGGTTAAGCCATGGGATTAAGGCAAACACGTTGATATGGTTAATAAAACTTCTTCAAGAAATACCAGCCATGATAGTTGATGATATTTTAGTTTTGAAAGTATATCTTACACGGTATCAAGGGGACAACAATCAGGTGGACCGCTTTGCTGCATCTGGAAAGCCTTTCATGCCACGACTCCAGTAAGTAGAGCTGTTACGAAGTGGCTTCCCCAGAGACTAGTTTTCCTCCACCACTGCTTAAGGTTTTGTAGAAGTCATTTCACAGCGACGGAGAATGTATGGAGGTGAGGAACCTTTTATGACATTACAGATGACACAGAAATTTGCAGGCTAGCAAATAAGGGAGATATGAGTTACTCATACTGAGAGATATGGATCATATACTTAACTGGTCATGGTTCAGCAGGATGCTTTTAGTCCAGCTAAATTGAAGGGAATTCCTCTGGGAGTGAAGAATGCAAGGCTGTGCTTACAGAAAAGCAAGCTCTGTGTTTGAAAGCAGTGTCTTGAGGAATGACTTCAGGGTCATCTGTGATAACCTCTTAAGATGAGCTCTCACTGCAATGCCATGGGGAAAAAAAAAAAAAAGAGAGAGATATTCTTCAGATCAGTTAAAAAGGTAGGTAATGTCAGCTGGGACAGGGAAAACACAGCCTTGGGAGGAGAGGTGAGCTGAGCCCAGACATGTTGGGAGAACAAGCATGAAGAAGAGTTCAGAGAGACAGCCAGAGCTGGACAGTAGTATCTAGAAATCAAAGAAATCCAACTTGATACTAGACCTCATCTGCCTAAGGCTGGAGACAACAGAACACTGGGCTCTCTGGAGAGTGATGGTGGGCTAGGCTTTCTCCAGACAAGCTCCCGAGCTTATGCTGTAGCTCATCTTTAAGGAGATATTATTTCAGAGTGGAGCTGGAGGTGGCCTCTAGACCAGTGAGGCTCTGTCTGTGATTCCTCATTTTCTCCAGTTCTTTCCAGGTCTGGCAGCTGTTGCTGATCCACGGTAAGATAAACCTGATGATCTTCAGGCCATCCTGAAGAGTGCCAGGAAGGACTCCTGTCTTTGGGTTTCATAAGAAGAAACCAGTTGATGACTTGCTGGCTTATGATGCAGGAGGCCACTTAGATGAGCCAGTGCTCCCTTGAACCAGAGAATCCTGCTGCCCGTGTGTGGGTACAGAGATCTGCATACCCACATGCACATAAGCATGCAACTACATGTCCCCAGGACACTCAGCCCCACTGGTAATGTCCAGGGCAGCACCATGACTCCTCCGTTCACTCAGCCAGAGGGATTTTTTTTAACTCCCCCCCTCCTATTCATTTGCCCTTCAAATTCTTTGAAGCACACAATTTATACAAGAGGGAGTTGGTTGCCTTTCGCTTCCCCCGCAAAACAAAAGGAGAGGCAGAGAGAGACGATTGCGTATATAAAGAAAAAGCTCCAGCAGAACAACCTTACAGCTGACAGCTCAGACAGGGTCTCCCCCGGGGAAAGGAACGCATTATATTAACCGTGATACACTAAGGAGCCTTGCGCATACATCACTTTCCAAAATGTTTTTAAAAGTTCATTAACTTCCAGTGGAAAGTTGTGGCTGCATCAGTTGCCTTCGAGCCATTTTCGCTGACTCTTGGCCCTGGCTGGGGAATACTTTGTTGATTTAGACGGGTCTATTAGAAAGTGTAAGTCCGCTGGGATATATAAAAGGCGAAGCTTCGCTCTCCTGAACATTTCCTTAGTGCAGCACTTTAAAAACTGCACGGGAAGCAGGCTTTGAATGCCTTGCTGCTTTTTAACTGCTGGACTTTCAGCTTGAATGTTTCAACTTGGTTAGTAACCTGTAAATGACACCAATAAAAAGGAGTCTGAATGGGGAGGGAGGAGAAAAAGAAGAAGATGAGATCCATCGCAGCATTTCTGCTGCTTCTGGGAATTTGTTTCTAGCCAGTAATAAAAACACCTGGCACCCAGTGAGGACCGTGTGCTGGGAAATTGGATGTGACCCTCTTACCCAAGGGAAAAGTCCTTTTTATTTGTCTGGGGGAAGGATTATGTCTATAACACCAGAGCAGGGAAAATAGCGGGGTGAAATACTTCCAGGGTTGTGTCCAATGCTTTTAGGAGGTGTTCTCCCAAACCAGCACTGCCAGAGCTTCTGATGGTGATGAAGCACCTCCTCCCACTGCCTCACAAGGCTAGGAGATGTGCTGTCCATGGACGACATGGGGATACAGCTGCAGTGCCTGGGTGTTTGGGACCCACTGTCCTGAGCCCTGAGCTCTGCTCCTGCCACCATCCAGAGAGGTTTTGCTAATATCGTTCCTGGGACTGATGGAGAGGAACTGGAGAAAGTCCTGGTCAGTCAGGCAAGGCCTATGCTTAACACATGCCCTTGTGAAATGGTTAACTAGCGCTGGCCACAGCTTTTGAGAAGATTAAAAAAAAATGCTTCTCCCTCTCTCCTCCAGCAAATAATTTTCTGGTTTTGTTCCCATTTTTTCCATGACCCCAACCACAAAAATTTCCTCAGATATTGTATTTTTCCTTCCTTTTAATTACCTTTTCCTCCCATCTGACCATTGTGATATTAGAAAAAGAAGAGGATTAAAATAAGGAAAGAGATAGTCAAGCTGTCATATTCAGCTGAAAGCGAGAACAACACAAACTGTTTGCTAAGTGTATTTAATGTATTTACTTTTTCCTCTTTCTTCTCAATCAGACCAAATATTGCTCAGCGGCCAAACGAAAACGGCTGTATTTTTCTGGCTCTGACATTCGTTGTGTGCCATTAAGCCTTATACATATTTATTTAAAATATTAATGCAGATGACTGAGCTCTGCCTGGCTGATAAAGCGCGTTCATCAGACACTTTGCGCACATTGTCTTCTGTTGCTCTCCAAGCCTCGTTCAGGGGCCTTGTTGGAAGGAAAAATATACTGGAGACTAAAGGTTTGCTTCCTACCCTATAGGAATTTTTTAATTACCTTTTTGACAGAGAACAAGTTTAACTGGCTCTTCAGCCACAGACTATAAGGTCATTGCTATCACAGACCGTAAAGAAGGTACAAAAAAATGAGGTAATAAAGTATATGGGCTGTGTATGTCTGGTAATTTAGCATTATTCTTGTAACCCTGTGAGTCACCTGTGACTAATTTAAAAATGCTGATGCACTTAGATGAAAGCCACAGTAAACCACCTAAATCAGAGTCTGAGAGCAGTAAACACTGGGGGTGGGGAAGAGGATGGGGATGAGGAGTGGATCCAAGCTTTTATCTGAAAAGATGCAATCAAGATGTGCCTTCGGCCTGTGGTTTGCAGATCCTGAGAAGGTGCCTGCTTTGCACAAGTATCCCAACGTGCTGCTCACCCACTGCACGGTGCCCGAGTGCTGTCCCACCAGTGCAGGAGCTGAACCAGGTCAAATTCAGAGGTTTTTGGGTAGGCACTGGCTCTCAGGAATGACAACAGTCCTGGCGGGTGCAAGTCTTGGCTCTTGCTGAAGGCGTGGTGGGGATGACAGGATACCTGGTCTCAGGGCAGCATCCCTTCAGCTGCTTGCAAAGCTGTTTTACCCCAAGTGAAGGGAAGATCAAAGACATGACCTGCTGTTTCTACTGCCTGCTTCAAATTTGGAGTATTGCTCTTTTGGTTTCTCTTTTCCCTTTGTCCCTTGCCAGCAGCAGTCTGTTGCTTTTCAGCAGTTGGTATCATGGGGCTGGAGGTGGAGGAAGCTTTTCTTGTGGGTAGACAATATTTTCCAGCAGGTTCCCCAAGCAAGCAGGAGTCAGGGTTGGGGTGCAAAGCCAGACAAGGGTGCTGTCTGCAAAGGTGTTTATGTGTCCTCTGCCTCTTTGCAGCGGAGACTGAGCTCTCAGCCAGGTTACAGAGTCATTTTGTCCTGGTAAAATCAATACAAATCAGCTCAGCCCCCAAAAATCCTGTTTGTCTCTGTCCCCCCAGCTGTGCGTTCCCACTCATCTCTTGCCAGGAACCGATGCACAGCTCACCCTGGGGTGAGTGGGTTCAGGGAAATGAAGCAGCAGGAAATTATTTTCTTGTTTGGATTGTTTTCTACTGGCTTAGCTGCTCATGGAGGGAGATCAGGTACCTTTAGGGAGAGGATGGGGAGGCCCAGGCAGGACAAGGGTGGAGGGTGGTATCCCTGGCTATGTCCCACATCTGGGGAGACCTATTTCTTCCTCATTTCCCCCACCCAAGGTGGGGATGCAGTGAGACCTTTCCTATGCTGATGTTGAGCATTTTGTTCCCATGTGAAGCAAGCACCAGAGGGGTAGTTGTAGCTGCAGTACTTCAATTATTTTCTACCCACAAAGCCAAAATTTCCAGAGTGTCTCTAATACAAACACTACCCATTACACCATCATTTTAGGTTGTGAATTAGTAGTGGTTCTGAGGAACTCAATTCTGGAGCTCTCTTTGTGGAGGGAATGAGGTGAATTCCTGTTGTAGAAAGCAGGCCAGGAAAGGAGAGCAGATACATAATCACAGGGGCTGGGGACACTTGAAGGAAACAGCAACAGTCAATAGATATTGATCCCCCTCTTCAGAGTGCTCAGCCGCCACAGCCTGAAGAAGAAAAGCCCTTTGTTCCTCCTGGGAAGGTGCAGGAGGAGGGTTGTGTTCGGTGGCCCCAGGAGCAGATGGGACAGAGATTTTTTTGTGCACTATACAACACAGTGAAGGCTGGTCCATGAAGGTTGGGGGAAGGGATGGTCCCACAGTGCACATCCCCAAAACCATGTTTTCTATTGAAGTCTCAGCAGAGTAACCCAATGCAGCATTACCCAGGCCTCCTATAGGATTGCACAACCCCATGGGGCACGTGCCACTTTTATTTGGAAGCCAAGCCATTCTGGCTGGTGATAATGGGGAAGGTCTGCAATGATCTTCTTTGCCCTACTGGTAAACCTGCTTCAGGCTTCAGAGTGGTTCTGCAGTGGTCCTAGTGCAGGACCCACAACTTTGGGGGTTTTCTGCAGAAGAAAGAAGCAAGAAGAGCGAGGCACAATGGACTGAAGGGTAACGTAGATGCAGAGTCCCTCAGAAAAGGTACTAGAGGATGAGCCATCAGGGGTCTCCAAAAGACCCCTTAGGGCAGGTAGGATAGGAGTGGACCTCTGTTAGGGTCTAGGTCCATCCTCCTGCTCACAGGAGACAAGGTGATCACTTGACCAAAACATCCTCCCTTAGTCACTCTTTCCTTGACACAGCCATCAGACCGATCTTGCCATCTCCGGATTGGGAATCTGGAAATGCTGGTTTCCCTCCCGTCTCTTACCTGGCCTGTGGTGTGATTTTAGTTGAGTCACTCCACCTCTACCTGCTTCCCTTTCCCTTCGGTGCTTTGTCTTGTCAACTGAGCCTGCAAGCTCTTTGCTGGCCAGTGCTGCCTCTTGCATGTTCATACATGTAGCACAAGGAGACACCAAAGCCCACCATCACCTCTAGCCATCATTGCAATGCAGATAACGAGGATTTGTTTCAGGCAGTCTTTACAAGAAAGGCCTTTGGACCGCACACCCAAATTTCTTAGTCCCCTGGGAATGCAATTTCTGTCCGTAAAAAAGTTACACTCCGTTTGCTATGACAGCATGAAAAAGGTGATTTAGAGCAAGCCTACCTGAGTGTCTTCATGGAATAACAAAGTCTGACATAAGGTGACAGGTCTCAGGGAAAGATTTCAACATTTTTGACATAAATGATAACATTTTCAGCTAAAACTGCAACATTTACAAATGGTGATTGGAAAGGGAGGGGAAGAAGAAAGAACAAGTCGTTTGCTTAGACGTGGTGAAAAATAGGAGAACGTCATTGAAAGTTATGCTTTTGAGCCAAAAGTTATGTTTTGACAGAATCCCATATTTCATTAAGAAATATCTCTCTGTTGCAAGACATCGGTTGACCAGCTCTGTCCCTCCCTGAATCCCAACAAGATTCTTAGCACTGTGCAAAAGCAGAGACAGACCGAGCCTGTTCCAAGAAGCTTCCTACCACACAGACTAACTCTTATCTCTCACTTCTGATTTCTTTGCTTTGTAACGTATATTTTGAGAAATGGAGGCAAAGCCTAGGAGCAAAATTGCCCAGTGTGTGACTTTCTGACATATAATCAATTGTCTGCTCACTGACTACGGACTAGCTGTGTTAATGTGCCCATGAAGTCCTTCAATTTATCAGGCACAGCAGCAGCATCTCTGAACCTAGATCTGGCTGGCAATAATAGAGGGGAGCAAAGCAACTGAATATAGCTCCTTCCTCCCCAAAGTAACTTATCATTCAGTCTATATTCATGGATTAGCTTGTGCTGGGCTTTTCAGTCTCTGGTTAGTTTGCAAACTATGCACTTTTTTTAACTCAGGATGTGTGAAAAACAGATTTTGGGTAGGGAAAATGTTAAGCAGTGTATAGTAATGAGGTGCTGCTAGATAATATATTTTTGGTGGAAATTTTGGAAGGAAAACCTGCTTGAACTTTATGGGCCAAATCTTTTCCTTTTTGGTGGATCGACGATTGCCTGAGTCACCCAAAAGCATTAAACTGTATTATCCTGTAGGTAGCTGTGACACAGGCATCACCCAGTTTTAAAGAAAAACCTTTTTTATATGATTAAACCATATATGAGATGCTATCATAGATCTGTCAGGCAAAAAACTTCCTAAGGCATAAATGTGGACCTGATTAAGTATTGGCTTTTAAAAATATTTGCCTTTGGGATGCTCAACACCTGTATGGGAAACTGGCAAGGAGCTGAGATAAGATGGCTCATCAGGCTGAGACAACACGTGGCCATGGCAAGAGAATGGTAACAGCTGAGGTGGCCTAAGACACAAACTTACTCCTGTTTCTTCCCATTTTTCTTCCAAACTCACAGAGGATCACTGGGGAAAGACAAATTTGCCCTTTGCAAGAAGCCAAGGTTTCCCCCCTGTTCTGCCCTTTTGCAATGGCAGTCAGAGCATTCCTCTACCGAGACATTTATTCTTTGTTCCTTTGTTTTTTCCCCTGCTCCTTCTTTATTTGTGTTCTTCAAGGAGTTTAGCTGGAGAGGGAGTTTCACCAAAGGAGGTGAGCTGAGCACTCTTCATCTGTGCAAACTTTCCTGGGCGACAGCCCCCAGTGCAGCTGGAGCTTGGACTAGATTAAAGAAAAATATTATGGGGATTTTTAATTTCCCTGTGTGGAGCTGGGAGATGAAGAGCCACCAAGAGAGAAGTTTGCCAGGGGCAGTGAGTAGATGAGAATGTCAAGCCCAGTGAGAAACTACTGAGAAGTACTGGAGCAGCATTTTTATTCGAAAGGAGTTCTCATCTCCAGCACTCACCGCTCCGGGCACTGAGCTGGAGTACAAAATGAGATCCCCAGGGTCCTACCAACAGGACAAGATCTAAAGAACCCCGCTCAATTACAATCATACGGCTTTTGTCACTCTAAATCTCTCCATGCTCTCTGCGTGAAGGGAATGAAACATGAGGATGGGGGCTCCGCTGCCAGCTGCCCTGCACAGGCTGCAAGGTGAGGAGGAATGTTTCTTGGAGTGATGCTGGGTGTTTCTTGAAGCTGCTGCTAATATGACCCTCTTCCTGCTCAGTTTGCTGTGTTATCCATCATCTTTCCTTGGCTTTAACCAGCCAGTACACCAGGTTTTATCTCCTAGGTGATGAGTTTGTGGCACTTGGCTTTCCACGCCTCCTAGTCTTGATGGAAATAATTTTCAAAAGCATTGACATAACTCAGATCCCAAGTGCCGTCTCCCAGCAGGACTTAAGATCCTACATTTCAGGTAGAATTCAAAGGGAATTAGTTAAATCAGGACCCTGCACTGAAAGGCTGGCCATCCCCTCAGTCCCTGCCTGCAGGCATTCTCGTGGCTCCTCTAGACCTTCATAGTGAATGACCCAACAGGAGTCAGACAGTGCAAGTAGTACCAGCATCTGTGGTTTAAGATTTACGAGAGGAAGAAAGTTCATGTCATATATTCCCATTATCTTTTCTGCACTAAAAGCAACTTCTTGCCTGAGGTACTGGAAATTCGCTTCCTAGCATACATCTCAGAAGCACCCTCAGTTAACCAAGCTCAAAGTAGAACGGAAGAAAACCACCAGTTTTGACATGACTTTTCAACTCATCACTTCTCCTAATCATTCAGTGAAAAACCAATCAGTTTTAAAAAATATGTATTTTTAGTGTCCTCTCCTGTATATCTATGAACATATGTGTTTACTGATTTCAACCAAATTTGGTAGGAGGAGAGGTGTCCCAGACTGTCCTGAATGTTCTGAGGAAAGAGAAGGCTGAACTAAGGAACCCACAAGCGTAAGGCTCCTAATACATGCCCCAAAGTGGGAACAAAGCTCCTCTTTTCAAATACCCATCTTTCAAGCTTACCTTCCTCTCCTACACCAAAATCCTGGGATACAGATGCAAAGGCAGCCAGGCTTCCTCCATTTCTGCTTCCTGCCAAGCATTCAGGGAGTGTCTGCCTAACACTTGGGATTTTAGAGACTGAAAACCAGCTGAAGGCTCAAACCCCTGTTGCACTTCAAAATGCCAGCGTGCTTTGGTGCTGCTCAGTCTTTCTCATTGCACTGGTTAACTTGAATTAGCTTGCTCAAAAATGATGTCTTTTATCTGGTTGTCACATGCATGCGTAATGTGAACAACAGCAAGAAGAATAGCAGAAGAATAAAGGCCTTTGATGGGGATTTATGAAGGTCACGTGTCTTAATTTTGCAGGGGTGGAAGTGTGCATTCGGAGGCCCCATGGGAAAGTGGGCTTGACAGGCTCTTGCAAGGGCAGAGACCTGGAGGAAACAGAACAGCCAAGGGGAAAAAAGGCAGTTCCTGGGGGAAGATGAGAAGGAGCCAGATGCACCTTCACTGAGTAGTCTCTCCACTTCAGAACCAGTGGATCTTTAGGATTTCTCCCTAAAGCAGCAAACATGCTGAGAGTTGGAAGCATGTGGACAAGTCTGTGGTTAATTGTCAGGTTGCTTAACAAGGTTTGGAGTCATGGGTACCTTGAGGACTCACTTCAGATGTTCCATCACTGGCTGGTTATTGAGTGCTTGGTTGACACAAAGCATTTGGACAACCAACAAGGGCTTTTGGAAGATGTGAGACCATCTTCGTTGGCACTGTGCAGTTCCTAGTTGGCGGAGTGACCCCAGCCAGCACAGACATGTTGTATCCATTACACCCACCAGGAGAGATTTCAAACACAAACAAGATCAGCCTTTCCCTGCAAAACTCAGTCTGTGAGGTTTGTTTAGTGGAGATGGTACAACTGTAAGAACCGCAGCAGATGAGTGCAGTGAGAAGTAAGCTAAGGTCTAAGGACCCCACTGCTAAATATATCTGGTGTCTTCCTTGGGATGTTGGGATTGGAGGTGGGACCAGTCAACACTTCTCCAAGGCCTAGAAACAGGGTTGCCAAAGTGCACCTTAGGATTTATAGACAGGGAGGGGCAAGGGCTGCAGTGGATGAAGAAGGGAGACATTTCAGTGAAGAACATGTCCAGGTTGTCTATTCCTGAAAGGAGATCCCTTCTTCTCCTTCCACACCTCTCTCCCTTGGCCCTGCTGCTCTCTTCCCTCTGTGCTGAAGTCACAGAGATATTTTCTCGAGGTCAGTCTCCCTCTGGACCCTCACCAGGTCTGCGAAATCTCCTTCTGTCACAGGAGGAAAGCGTTGGTGATGAATGACAGAAAATGCAAGTGAAAGACCATGGGGCAGACACGAGCTAAAAGAGTGATTTTGGGACTCTGTTCTTGGATGCTTGCCTTTCCATCTCTGTATCTTGTTCCCCTTAACTCCCCAGAAAATTGTGCTCTTCCCCAACGCTGCAGGATGCTCAGAGCAACACTATAATTTTCTTATTCTCCCCCAGTCAAAGGACTGTGGTGCACACATATCCTCACAGCAAAGAGCACCCTATTGAAGGCTGCTTGGCTCCAACCTTGAAGCAATTTAGCAATCTGCCATCTTAAACTGTCTAATGACAACTCTTCAAGCAATTGGAAAATTGCGGCCTTTAGTAAACTCTCCAGCTGAGTGAGAGCCAGGTTTTGTCTCCTCCACTCTCTCAGCAGGGTTTGGCACACGTGGTGAAAGTCAGGCTGCTCTCTGTAAGCTTGGCATGGCCTTATTGCAAAGGTGGGATGCAAAGGGTGGGTTGAAGAGTGTCCAAGGCTGTCTTTACTATTAAAAAAAAAAAATGGGCCAGAGCTTGCCCCCTGGCATGGGCAGCAGCTGGCAGAGCTCACATGCCCGTGCATAACCCTTCTTTTCTTCAGGACAAGGTGGCTGCATCCAAACCACCTACTGAGGATGCGTCCTTGGCTCAAGCATCAGCCTGAACTTGGGCTTGTGGCAAGAGCTCAATGGCCAGAGTTTGGCCAAGGGTTGTGTTCCCAACAGTCTGGCCTGGCTGATCACAGGATATACTGGGGACATGCCTCAGTTTACCAAGCTTTACAATGTTTGGGTAACCCCATGCTGGCTATCAGGTTTGTAGCCTTGGCTCCTCCTTACCTTGTTGGTAGGGTGGGTCAAGCAGAGTGTGTTGGGTTAGCACCTACTAAAATCTTCTGTGCAGCATGTTTAGAGGCTCCAGCTGGGATGCTGGGGAGATACAAATGCACACGATGGTTCTATCCATCCTCATCATTGCTTTGCCATCAAACTGAGTTTGAAATGGAATGAAAGAAAAAAGATCCAAGGTAATTCCCCACCTGATGATACAGGTGGGGAAATGAGGCCTAGAGTGACCCAACAACTCCTGGAAATGCTGGAGGAGAGTGACCGTAAGGAGCCATGCTGTCATGTTTTGCTAAGTGCTGGATGCTGGCTGAGGAGCAACAGGGCAGGCAAGGCTGAGGTTATCTCATCTCTAATGAAGCTGTCAGGGAAGCAGCAATCAGAATTACACTCGCTTCCCAAAAGTAGGCTAAATCCGGCTGAGATTACATTTTTTGACATATTCAAACCTGCCTGGGAATCTGACAGCATGCTTGCCCGAGGGAACTAAAAATGGATAAAAAAATGGTATAGGACGTGTAGGGCCAGGGCAGTATGGAGGTTATGGGAAGAGAGGCAGTTGGAGAGTGAGGCTTCACCCCACAACCGTGAGGAAGGTGCCTGCTTTGGCTCAGCTCACCCACCTCACTCTGCCTTATTGTTTGCTTGGGCATATTCCAAAGAACCCCCTTCCTGCACCACCTTGGTCATGTAGAAATTCATCCTCACCGTGGGCACTGGAAGCAAATTTCCAGAGTCCCATGAGTGTCCTGCCCTTCCCGGAGCTGTCTGGAGCTAGCATTGGAGAAGGGGAGCTGGAAGGGTGGGAAGTCTCATACCCTGACAGGAGACTGGGTGCAAAGCTAAAATAAGAATGGAAGGGTGGTGTGAGCAGGGTGCAGCATGTCCGTGCTGGCAGCTGGCTTGGTTGGAGACAGTGGGGATAAACTCAGCAGAGCTCCATGCAAGGAGAGAGGAGAGGGAAGAGCATCTCAGGGGATGTTAGTAAACAATCCCTTGGCATGCTTACAGAATCCAGCCAAGGTACTTTGGCCAAAGCACTCAACTGGTGGATATCAGGACTGGTTTCTTCTGCATGGGGCAAATAAGGGCAGAGGAAACTCACAGGCCTATGTTCACCTCCAGCTGCAACTCTTCCCTGGGACAAACTGCAGACTTGTCCTATGAAAGCACATGGGGCAGCCCCCTCTGTATCTCTGGGTTGTGATGGGGAGGGGTATGGGAGATGAAGCCAGTGCGTGGGGCTGTCTGCCAGCAGTCATGCTGCCAATGGGATGTCATGCCAGAGGATGTCTGTGGCACCAGCCACACCAGGGCAGATGTGCTCAGCCAGCTTGGGGACCCTGCTGGGGTACCACAACACTGCTTGTTGCCACTGCAGCCCCTCTCTGCATGGGGCATGGCAGCCAGAGTCAAACTCTGAACCCAAGGAGGGTTTTGGCTCCAGCTCTGCCCACTGTGGCTTGGACTCCACAAGGCAAACTGATGAATTCTCAACCTGATGCTGGAGCCAAATAATGCTGCAATTTGGGCAGCAATTTGATTGCATAGCCTGACTCAAGCGTTATCACCCCAGCCAGCTCCAGGGATGAGCAGAAACTGGAGCTGGGTCGAGGCCAGCGAGACCAGAGTTGGGCTGAATGCGCATCTCTGCAACTCTTGGAGCTCTGGCTTTTATCTGTATTTCTTTACAGCTTATCATGTTTGCACTAGGGCTCCGCAGATAACAATCTATTAACAGTAAAGTGAATTAGATCACTGCCTGGTTATTTCACTCAGCTGAGGCCAAACTGCTCTTGTCCATTCAGGAAATTTGTGTTACTTTATTCTCTCTGTGCACGAAAGCATGTCACTCTAATTACCTCCCGTCACATTCAGCCCGAGCAACTCTGAAACGTTTGCGAGGCGGGAGGAGAGCTATAACCTCATTAGAGCATGTTATCGTAAGAGATCAGGCACTGGCAGGGGTTTGTTGTGATGAGCCGTTCGCAGATGTTTTCTTTGGAAACTACAAAAGGGGAGGAGGGCTCTGAAGGTGGTGATGGGCAGCCTTGAAACAACCCCCTCTGGTAGCGAGGACCGTAAGCAGGTGCAGAGGGTCGCATCCTGCTCTTGGCTCGGTCTGCGAGGGGTCGGAGAGAGGAAACCTGGAGTGGGCTGTGGGGATGCAGCATGTAAGGTAAGACTCCAAAATGGTCCATTCCTCACCAAATCTCAGCACCAGGAGAACGCCTTTTGAATGCGCAGGGGAACGTGTGCCAAAGCAAACAGACCTTTGGGGCAGCAGATAAGCTGCCAGTGCAGGGTGAGTGGAGTGCACTCCATCTTACCAGTGCTTTAAAGTTATAAAGCAGGTGAGGTGGGTTTGGGGTGTGATGGAGCCTGTCTTTCCTGCTGCAAAACCCCTTTCCTGAACCCTCTGGGGTCTCTAATCCAGAGATGTTTAACATTTCTTAAAATCCCCCCCCCCCCATCATGAATATTTCTGACAGAAGCAGAAAAGTTTTTCTTTCCCTCTAACCACAGCAAAGTAAAATGTTAAGCAAGCCAGCTGGTTCTTGAAAGTGGACAGGACAGCTCCAAACTGACCAACAACGGATTCCATCCCAGGTATGTCATATTCAATATGAAGCTGAGAGATCACAAGTATCGAGCTTCTTCTTCAGTGGCCAGTGTCCCAGGAGGACTCTGTCCGTTCTGCCTTCAGTGCAATCCATGTGTGCCTGAATCCAGTTCCTGAATCCAGTTCCTGAAACCAGTTCCCCTCTGCCTCTGAGTCCAGTCTGGGGTCCCCCCAGTGCCTGCCCGCAGTAACAGTGGTGATGATGATGTAATTGCCATCATGGGGGTTAGGTTGAATATTGGTTTTTTTATAGATTTCTATATATTTAATTTCATATTAGAATTATTATTTTCATTAAAGATGCTTTAGCTTTCTTTTCCAATCCATAAATCCCTCTCCCTTATTCCTTTTCTGTTCCCCTTTGGGAAAGGAGAGGGGTTAATAGACAGCAACTGTCATTTGTCTAGTGGGTGGCCCAGCCCTAACCCTTGACAGGCAATCTGAAGTAGCCACAGACATGCCAGAAGAAGTGACCACGTGTGGGACTAGAGCAAGCTGTCTGTCATGGGGAGGGCTGTCCCCAAACCCTGTGCCCACACCTTGGAGAAGGAGCCTGGCCAGGGCCAGCCCTGCCAATGGGGACTCAGGACCAGCTGGTCATAGCAAGTGAGCACAACCCTGCCACAACACTCATCAGTGCTTTAAAGTTATAAACAGTGCATCTTCTTGCTGGTAGACAGGCCCTAAGCATTTAAGAAACATCACTGAGCAACTTCCCAATAAATCTAAATCTCTTCATTTGTCTCAGAATAAACTTAAATGACCCCTTTTATTATTAGCTGTTGTTGAGAAGCTGAAGCCATAAATGTTTAATAAAGCCAGTGCCCATGAACAGCTCACTGCTGCTGTGTGTGCCAGGCCCATCTGGCAAAGGCACAAATCCCACCTTGCCAAGGGCATCCAGGCAGATTCTGGCAATTTATTGATGAAAGCAATTTAATGGGACGTTAGTTTAAGTTGTCAGGACAGAATGTGCCCAGACAAAACAAGGAGCAAAGGATAAGTTAACACAGAGCCACTGACATCCCAGTCTTGGTCTCCTGGGATGCATCTGTTGAAGGTGGTGGGATTGCAGCATAGGGATGTGAGACCTGCTGCTTGGACACATTTTACTTGGTGGTACCATCACAGCAAGAGCTGCTGCAAAGGGAAATGTGACCTGCTTACTGCTTCAGCAACTTCTTAACTTAGTGTTCATTTTGAACCCTGTTGTCTGGGAATGTGGCTGCCTCTAAGGCAAGCAGAGCCAGGACATCCTCACACAACACTCTTCCCCATGCCTGTTTGGGTTTGTGGGATGTGGTTTCACCCGAAGTGAATGCCGAAGTGAAACAATGAAGGCCCTGATCCAAAGGCCTCCGAAATCAAAGGCAGGTTTGAATTGGGTTTTCTTTCTGCCTTTGACTTCTGCTGCTTCGGATTATACCAATACTAGGTATAAAACCAGTTTCTAGCAGGTGAGAGCTGAGCAGCATAGAGCTGTAGCCAGGCAGTCTAGCTGAGGATATATACATGCAGACAAGCTTTTGCTATGCCTTCCAACGGTTTTGGCTTCAAACTGAAGGTGCCATTCATCTCTTGACCATTGTCCAAGCTGAGGTCCTGGCTTTAAACACCAGTAAAAATAGGGGAATTAAGCACAGACCAGGATAAAAAACACCCAGCAGCTGTGCACACACATTCCCCTCCTCCAAACATCTGCAGGAGACACCAATGCTAAAGTCACGGACAACCTTCAGCTGAATTGCAATACAGATTGGTGAAGTCACAGTTCTCTTCCACTTCCAGTTTTCTCCCTTGGACTCCCCTGGGCCAACTCTGACTTTTAGTTGCTGCAGTTACAATTTGGAGCCAGACATGTAACTGGCTTAATATTCAGGCAATGACCTTGAATATGGCCGGAGGGGGTTTCCTAGCCTGCTGGGTGCAGGGAGCTGTAGATTTTAGTACTTCCATGAGGCCAGGAGGGACAGAAAAGCATAGGTTTGGCTTTCCTATTTCCTCTCTGTGTCTTTTTTCTGAGTTTTCCATTGGAAACTTTTCTTGCAAGTACTCCAGAGACAATCCAGATAATGGAACCCTGAGATGGAGGGTGTTCAGACTTTAGTTGGGCCAAACACACAAGCATTCACTCCTGAGCACTGAGCAGAAATTGTTCAACTGCTCCTTACTGTGGTGTGTGGAAAGCTGAAGACCTCATTCTCCTCCAGGACAGATGCCGTGACTGCTCACATGTCAGTACCTATAACAAATACAAGCCCAGGGGACTCACGTGCACCCCTGACCTCTGCAGAAGGGTGGTATTTGAAGCAGAAAAGGTTGCACAGACACACACACAGGCAGATATTGACTGTGAGAGGAGAGAGTCTGTAAGATGGGAAAACAGAAAAATCTGCTCTGATGGACACATCAAATCCCAGAAATGGATGAGGGAACGTTCCCAGCAGCAGGACAAAAGGTGACTCTTGCAGCAGTGGAGTCTCTGAGTCTGTCCCCTTGCCCTCAGCCTCTGCTCTGGCTGGCAAAGCTGTTGCAAAACCATCTTGCCTTCTAAGGCTCTGGCTTCGCATCAGCCCAGCACATGTACAGGACAGCTTCCAGAAATACAGAGCCAAGCAATGTCTGCAAACACAAAGCCTGAAAGAAGCCCGTCTGCTCTCAAACCCTTTTGGGTATTTGGGGAGCAGAGTCCAGAAGGTGACAGAGGGTAGAGGATAGATGGCAAAGGGGGCAGAAGGCTTCTTAGCCCAGGGGAGCCAAGTGAAACACAGGAGCACTGAAGGCACGTACCTCTTACAGTTGTGGAGTGATTTATTGAAAGCTTAAAGAAAGAATTGCCAGGCGCTCTTTGTTTCCATGGTACCATAAAAAATGGATGGGAAGTGACTGGGTTGTCTTGTAGTTTGAATGTTTCATTGGCATGTCGCGGAAACCTCCAGAGGATGCCTTGAGGGCATGAGAACCGGCTGATGGAATGTGCTAGTTTGTTAATTTAATAGGATACAGCGTTTTCCCTTAACACCGAACATGCAAATCAGGGTGGTGAATCAGGTCAGCACATCTCCCCTGTGCTGGGAGTGCTAGGACCTTGCTGAGATATGTGAGACATGGCATCTCCTCCAGGATGCTGAGGTGCCCCAGCCCCCCTCGCAGCACCCAGCAGGATCAGGCTGCGGGAGGGATTTTGGACTCCAAAGTGTCTAGTGGGAAATGAGAAACAGTATTTCTGTGGTGTGGAAGCCAGTCTGAACAACGTGGTGGTATGCAAGGCAATATCAGCTCCACTGGCTGGAAGAGAACAGATCGATGTGCACATGGATAGGAGTATTAAAAAGTGCAGGTTTTACGTGGTTCACTGGGGACTTTATCAAGGGATCCTTCTAGATGATCAAGGAAAAGACATACCAGTTTTATTTGGGATTAGTAAACTTACTGTAGCATTTCCTTCCTTCCTTCCTTCCTTCCTTCCTTCCTTCCTTCCTTCCTTCCTTCCTTCCTTCCTTCCTTCCTTCCTT
>WTSP01013426.1:122189-136014 GCA_025331215.1 Actenoides lindsayi | reverse complement strand
TCCTTCCTTCCTTCCTTCCTTCCTTCCTTCCTTCCTTCCTTCCTTCCTTCCTTCCTTCCTTCCTTCCTTCCTGTTTGTTGTTTTTTCTTTCTTTTTTTTATTTTAATGGGGGAGGGAAATTACTAATTACTATTAAGAACTTGTTGCTATGTGGGAAGAGCTCTTCTTGAACTCAGAGGTTTTTTTTTCTCAACCATACAGACTTTGAGGATCCTGGAAGAGATGTTTCGTGCTTTAAGAGGAACTCCACAAACCTTTCCCATGTCACCCCAGCTGCTCCCAGTATAAGCCAGGAGGATAAACATAAAGTGAGAACCTTTTCTAGAGAAAAAAAAAAAAGGAACAACTGTCACAAAAATCTGACTGAAGCTCATTCCCAAACAATTCAGTGCCAGCTGCACAGCAGGAAAGCAGATCCAAATGGACAGTTGGAGCAGTCGTGTTTGATCTCTTACACAGAGAGGCCAGAGGCTACAACAGTGCCAACTCCTGCACTGCTACCAATAGCTTGTGGCTGAATAGGATTCTGCTTCTGGCAGGACAACTGATCTTAATTTAATGACTAGGTGGTGAAGAATGTACCACGCCTCTTTCTAATCAGCGATTAAGTCCTTTTGGTGTTGCATTTACTTCATCTGACTTCCATCGTGTGCTTCCCTGTGGCTATGTCTATATTACGGTGGGTAGCTGCGGACTTGAGTTAGCAAAGCTGAGTGTCTCTGTCACTTCTGGGGCATTTCCAAGCCAACTAAAACCAGGACATGTAAAAGTCCAGGATAACAGCACATCCAGACCACACAACACCCACTCAGATTTGAACCAAGTGCCTAAACCCTTTGGAGTTCCTCCAACAGTTGTCCTGCTTAGGGATGGCATTTTAAATAAGGAAGACTCTATGACAATCTGCTTAGGGAAGTGAGTTTTAGAAGTGGATGGACTGCCTACCTTGGATTAGAATGTGGGTATAACCAAACAAATTTCAAATTGTCCTGATAGCCACCTTTCCATGGCACCAGGGTGTATCATACAGATTGTAAAACCTCTCTAAAAACCAAGAGAAATTAGCCTGAGACCGTGTTTCAGTTACTGTTCCCTTGTGTAAAGCATGGTTTGTTTGCACAATGTTCTCATGCATGAAGTGGAGATGTTATGAGAGGTTTTTCAGCAGCGTGACTGTGAGAAGATTGCACTGTAGCTCTGTAGCACGCTATCTGTAGAATGCTTCAGTATAGCCATGGAGACAGATGGCTAGTGCAAAGTGAAAAATCTAGTTGCATCAAACACACTATCCAGCAAGTCCTCGTCAGGACCCTATGTAAAGCATGGCTAATCTGCACCCACAAGTCCATATGTATGGGTCCCATCAAGTATTCTCAACCATGTCCCCCGAGTAACAGCAAATCCAGATTTAATTTTTTTTTTCCATGTTCACTTCTACTCTAGAGGTTTTGAGAGGATGTACAGCATCCTGTAGTGATCAATTCCCATCATGTGTCCAGTTTACCGTCCTCTCCAATATGTGGCACTGACCTCTGCTGTGTAATGGATACCAGACAAAGGGAATTAACCATTCCCCTGTACTTATTTAGTTAGGAAGCAGTAACCTTTCAGTGCTCCCTGATGTACCAGATATGTCAGAGCATCCCACTCTGACTTCAAAGGAATGTCACAGGAATAGGAAGTACAGAACGAGGAGCAAAGCAATTAGCAATATGATCTGGTAGAGCAGTTCCCCTGCTCCACTTCCTAATACCACTTAGTGTGTTTCCATTAATGTCAAAACATGTGTTAAAAGAGATTGGACACTAAGAAAGGAAGTCCTCCTTAGAAAGAACTGAGCACGACTTTGCTGTGGATTTACAGGAAAAAAATTGACCATCCACAGCCATGGGTTCACAGTAAAGTGAGGCAAAAGAAAAGAAAGCACAGGGAATGGATTTAAAGCCAGCACTAGGGAAAATGTTTCCCTTGCATCGGTACTTCCCATGCAAGTCCATTTATCTGAGGTTAAATACAAGAGAATCAAACTCTCAGCCTGGAATCCTTCTCTTGCTGTATGTTGGGAGATAGGCAATTGGCAATAGAAATGTAAGTAGTCCCAGAGCAGTGGCAAAAGTAAAGCCTGGCTTTCCTTAACTATATCCTACTACAATAATGATAGTTCCTCTAAGGCAAGAGAGAGTCTGTGCACTGATACATCATTTGTGTTGATGGATTAGCCAGTTCTGTATTCTGTCAGCTGGCCACTGCCAAACGTTTCTGCTTGCTTTTCCCTTGTCTGATAATAATCCAACGCACTCTACTAGCCCAGGATCTGTGTAGCCAACACCTGAATATGGTGCATTCTGCTGATAGGGAAAAGAGAGAATTTATTCTGCAGAAGTCCTGTTTTCTAAGACCTTCTAACATCCCAGCCTTGCCCCTGCAAAGCTGGGCTCCTACTTTACACCAAATGCATGTTCTGCTTTCATGTGTAGGAGCATTTCAGGACACCTTTCTCTAAGAGGAGATTTCACCTGACACCTCCACAGGCTAAAGAAGGACAAGGATGAGGACAGGCACCTAGCTCAGCTACCTTGCTGCTATCCCATTGGTTTGGCATTGCAGAAAGCCAAGTGGATGACAAGACCATCAAGAACACAGGAATGCCCAGGTGGTGGTGGCCCTGCCTACTCCTTGAAATCATAGAATCATAGGATGCCTAGGGCTGGAAGAGACCTCTGAAGGTCATCTAGTCCAGACCCCTGCAGTGAACAGGGATACCCTCAACTAGACCAGGCTGCTCAGAGCCTTGTCCAACCTCACCTTGAATACCTCCAGGGCCCTTACTCTTGATCTGGGGAAATGTTCTGATATTGGTGCAAATGCTTCTGGGAAACATCACCCCCCCCTTTATATGTGAGGAAGAAGGAATAATGGGTGGTGGGTTTGTTGTGGACAGCAGGTTCACCCTTGTGTTTTCACCTGCCTGAATAGAGGATGTTCTCCTGCTGCCTGTGAGCAGTAAGACCTACTTACAACAGACAGATTTAGTCCATTTGTATCTCGTGAAGATCTGAACTCATGTCTGCATTAGCAGTAGGTAAAAACCAGAAGCCTGCTTGCACTGTCTACTGCTCTCTGTTATTTATTGCTCTGGTGTTTAAAGGCTCTACAGGCTTAAAGCAGACAAGGAAAAAAAAAAAATCCAACAAACTACTGCCCGGGGTGAATGGAATCAGCCCAGTAAACCACATTTGTGCTACCCAAGGGGAGAGGGATGGATGCTGATCCCCTCTACAAGAGCCCTTAGATTTCTGTGCAGCAAAACTGCCTAAAGTCTCTGTTGAGATAAACAAGAGGAAAAGGGTTATCGCTCACTCTCCTTTGGCTTTTCAGACTGTGTGTGCTTCAGGGCAGGACCTGCTTGATTGTTTGTGTAGTGGTTCAAAGGGCACTGGAACTTTGCTGCTCCTTACAGGGGTAGCACCATGATCGCTGGGTTAGAATGAACTGGTTTATGTTTTACTCTGTCCTTTCCATGCCTTGATTTCAACATCGAACAGGGATCAATCCTGTAGCAGGCACAGGGATGGTTTCTTACATTGCCCTACATGATGGGCAGATCCTGCAGCCAGGAGGGCAATGTGGCTCACCCTGGTCTTGGAGGGTGCAGAGGATGCCCAGCATCATGCCAGGATCGGAGCTGGCCCCAGCATGGGGCCAGCCTGACCCAGTTCACCTCCCTGCTCTGGTGAGAGAAGTGTTGATGGCACTGAGGGGAAGCTGAGGCAGTGGGAGGGAGGGGGAGATGGAGGGAAAACATGCACATGAGCATCTCTGCAAACAAGGGCAGCCAGGGACAGTGCCTGCGTGTAGGAAATAAAAAAAAAGGAAGGAAAGATGTAACAAGGGAAGAAATGGAAGAAGATTTCTTCCAGGAACAAAACCTGTAAATGAGAAAGGTGTGTTTCCCCCAAAGCCATTTTTTTTTCCAAGTATGCAGGAGGCACAAGCTCTCTCCTTCTTGTGCAGGTGTTTAGTGAGTCTTACGGCTCACACAACAGATTTAGGCTTGTGGCTCTTCCATCTTCACTCCTTTTTCTCCCTAAAGTGCCCTCCATGCTCAGCTTTTCATTCTTTGTGTCTCCGGCTTTAATTATCTTTTCTCTCCTGCTGCTTCTGATGAATTGCTCCATTTTTCCATATCTTTGGGGCCCCGCTGCTTCTTGGGGAGCTAGGCTAGAGAGTTATATTTCTCATCCCTCTCAGTCATTACGAAAGACAATCCTCTCAGATGAGGACATTCATTAAACTGATTTGGGATGCTTGGTCTATCTTCACTGTTTGTGTTTGCATTAGTGTGGAGAAAATAATTAAAATGCAGAGGAAGTGTAGGCTGGAATAATCAGAAAGGCTGTCCCTAACCTTAGGAAATTTGGGAGCAGGGTACCCATTTACTTTTTAATAGGTATCTTCATCATTTCAATTGTGAAAGTTATTTGAGTGTTTTCTTCTCCTTTACTCTAGTGTTTTTGCATGTTGAGTGTGGCTGACACAGGTGATGAGACTCTGCACTTGGAACAGCATCCCCCCCAAGTCCTGAGGTCACCATAAAACCTCGATACTTAACAGATCCTTAAAGCAGTAATGGCGGGGGAAAGATGAATGCTTTTTTTTGCCCTATGAATTTGGACCTCTTGAAAGTTCCCAGATCCAAGCTACTCTCCACAGCCAGACAAATTTGAAAACTTTTTACAGCATAAAAGCTGAGACAAACCTGATTCCAGAAGATGGGGGTTTAAGGGAGAAAAGTACGGAGAATATGAAACATAAAAAGATGACAGTGCCAAAGTGGCTTTTTATTCTGCTGGTGGATTAGGCAAACAACCCCAGAGATACACCCTGCAGTGAATGAGCACAAGATCAGGGCAGTTTCAGTGGGGACATCGACACAGATCTGGGTCCTCAGATCTCACCTCTACCACACCCAGTTTGAGTTGGCATCAAGCCACCTCCTCTCTCTCTTGCTCATCTCCAGTAAAAAATCTGTGAACACTATTACTTTTTTCCTTCTCCATATGATATCCTACCTCCTATGGTATGCTCCCAGGGCAGGGGTGGCTTTTGAGGTGCACAGCATCTGATGCACAGCAGCCCCAAATGAGGTTTGAATGGTGCTGGTGCCACTACCAGGCTATGGGAAAATCTGGTTTATTCAGATGCTGCTGAGCTCTCTTCTTGCTCTTGGAGGTGAAATGGCCACAGCTTGCACAAGCCAAAGGGAAGCTCACAGTGCCCAGCAGAAGCAGGGCACAATTAGTCTGGCCTGACTCCACGCTAACGTGTCTAATTGCCTCTGCGCTCATGTCCAAGGGTGAGCAGCCCTGTGGACACATGTCTAGCAGAAGAATCAGGTTCACTTCAAGGCTTTGCTAATAAATGTGCTGCCTTGGGCTGAGTTACCCCGAGATACCAAGCCAGGGAAATCCGGGATATCGTTTAGAGATACACAACTGGCTGAAGACCAACCATAAAAGGACTGTCCTGGCTAGGACCCCACCAGTTCCTACAGCCTCCCTCCTGCTGTGGTCTCTGGAGGAGCTTTCCATCAGCCAGCGTTGCTGGTTCCCTTCCACTGTAGGATCCTCGTGCCATGTCCCAGATGAGACCAGAGGGCAGGATCTCATGGCAGAGAGGAGGCACATGCAGTTTCCACAGCAGGAAAGTGTGAGATGAGTCAGAAAGAAGGTGTTTCATGCTCTGTGTGACCTGGTGCAGTTTGTACCAGCCCTCTGCCTGGGTTGCCTTTGCTGAGGACACCACAAAGGTGTGATATCCCTGTGTGCATTTGTATCAAATAACAGCAATTGATTTTGAGAATGGGATTCAGCTGCCTTTAGGTAGATGTCTGCATCTCAGGCTACTGTCCTTGTTCCTTAGTGGAGATGTGGACAGCAGTGTCCAGGGTTCAGCTGTTCCTAAGGGAGCTATCTCTGGTGGGGCAGATGGATAGGTACCACACTGTAAATGCTTCTCACTCTGCATTGCCTATCAAGGCAACAGGAATGGGTTGGCTCAGGTGGAGATGACCAAGCCGCAGGTTATCTTACATTTGAGCTGCTTAACATGATGGGTGAGCTACTGGGCTGTGGGATGGCAAGGCTGGGAGTGCAGAGCATCTGGTTTGAGATACTTTGGTAGCAGGAACACATCAACAGGTGGACAGGAAGGTTTTTTGTTTGAGAACGGTGCAACAGGCACCGTTCCAGCTCCTTGCACTGAGAGAGAAAATGTGTGAGTGTATTTGTGGGGGTGTGCAGACCAGTGTGGGTGTGAGAGAGCCAGAGATACCCAGGGAGAGTGGGAAGCAGGAAGAGATGATTTATTACTGCTCACAAGGTATGTCCTGTACTTGCCTCCTCTCCAAGGTCTTGGCACCAGCACTTTTCTCTGCAGAGAAGCCAGAGGTGCGTTCCTCCAAAGTGATACTCTATCAAACAGGAAAGCCATTTACTTTCTGCTGGCTCTGCAGATTTTCAGCCCCTGCAACAGCAGACCTAAAAGTTTATCTTACTGGAGGAATTTATATGGGGCTGTGAGATGGGCTGGTGTTATATGGCTCTAAGTAGTTACATGAAGCCTCTGTGGGCTAATAAAACAGTATTAATTGTATTGCTAAGGTTGCATTTTAAACATTAAATTATGGATGGCTTGATAGCATCGTGAAAGCCAGCATCTTGACATGACCTAACCATTATCTATGGAAATGGCTAAAATGCCTTTTTACAATGTACTCTGCTTGATTTAACTCTTTGAGGTGACACTTTACATTAAATTATTTCCTCAGGCAGAAGGAGAGCAGTAAGGGCTTCTGCTTTCTACTTCCTCTTCTCCAGCATCCCTGCTCTCTTCATATGTTGGTTCTGAGTTGCTGTCAACCTTGCAACGTTACTTTAGCCTAGAAATAGCAAAAGGGGGGGACAAGCCCAGATCACAAACCATTCCCCACTTTGTCCCGTGCATCACTGATGGTGCAAAAGAGAGGAACCTGCCAGGCAGAGGAGCAGTGCCAGCAGGAGGTGTGGGACTGGGGAGAGATGCTCAGGGGAAGCTCCAATGCAGTGGGAGTGGCTGCTGTGTCCTGGGGAAGTCCCTGCCCAACTCTGCCCCCAGCCCAAGGAAGAAACCAGAGAGGGAATGCACCGGCCCCTGTTAATCTAATTAGAGGGGTCATCCCTAAAGGCCAATCACAACACATCCAGTGTCAACAGCAATTCTTCCCTCGCTGGCTGTTTTCAGAGCAGGGTTGGCAGCTTTCAGGGCTGGGAGCTGGTGTCTGCTGCCAAGAAGGAAGCACAGACAAATAAGAATTTAGTGCTTTCTTTTGCTTTTTTTGTTTGTTTCTTTGTTGTTTTTTTTTTAAGGTATTGATGGATTCATCACTAGAGATGACTAGCTGAGGAGCAGATAGACATTCCCACTGTGTCAGGCAAGTCCCATTCCCAGTTCCCCACTCCCTTCTGTTACCCACCCTGGTATTTTCCCATATGTCCCCTGCAGCAGGCGAGGCACAGTGTCCCCAGGGGCTCCGTGATGGGAGCCTGGCTGGTGTCACACTCCCACCGCAGCAGTGAGGGCCCCTGACTCGCACCCCCAGCTGTGCAAGGTACAGCTGGCCGGTGGGGTGACCACGTGGGACCCCACCATGCCCAGCATCACATGCCTGATGTGTGAGACTTGGCAGCTTGGTGTTTTCAAAGCTGCAGCTCTGCCGTGTCCCTGTTGACCCCAGTAGAGCAGCCGGTGCACTGGTCCTGCTCCTGGCTCCTGAGCTGCTCAAAGCCCCAGCTGGAGACCAAGCCTCAAGGGGATTTTAGGAGAAGCCCTTGACTCACCCCAGGACTGGTGCACTGAAGCTGAAGGAGACACTAAACATAGAGGAGGGGAGAATTATACCTTCTGTCAGTTCCTGTGCAGCGCTGACCTGGGTGCAGTGAGGTCTCTGCTGGGATGGAAAGCCCCATACCCACTTGGTTTCACCCCACAAACCATGGGACCTCCTGTGCCATTGCCGCTCCACTGAGAAGAACATCCATGCACTGGTTGACAGTGAAATGAAATGCAAATCTCTCCTGACAACAGCTCACACAGCTCACCTGTCCCCTGCTCTCCACAGACATGTGAAAACCCCAGTCTTGGGTGGGAGGAATCAAACAAAATAGGCAAAGGGCTAAAGCTTGCAGCCTGGTGACCTTGGATTTTTATACTAATGAAGCTGCTTCATGGAGTTTTTATCAAAAGGAAAAAAAGAAATATCCTTTTGTAGGTTGCTGTCCCCTGATAGCATTTTGACTTTAGAGACCCATCGTGCCTCTTGTATTATGGAGTGCTAATTTATCTTAGAAGCCAGCAGCAGCTGCTCATGTTACAAGTGGGAATTTCTTCCCTTTGTTTTCCTCTATGCTGCTCTCCTGAACTTCGGTTCAAGGGTTGATTTAAGTAGATCTGCGTTACAGACTGAGGAGGTATTTCCAGTGAGTGAAATGACTAAACATGGCATGTTTAATGTCTTCGGTGGATCCAACTCACCAGTCATTTCAGGCCACTTTAATAAGCCCTGCTTTGTAGAGCTTACAGTCTGAGGGCTGGGTTTACATGGTACAAAGTGTACCCAAGGGAGTTAGGCTGATGCAAAATATATGTAAGAATCTCATCACGTTTATGGCCCCTGCAGTCCCCAAAGACCCCTGTTACAAAGCAGCTGCCTTGGGAAACCAAATTGTTACACAAATCAGCCCAGAAGGGAAGAGCCCAGAACTGGAGCCCAAGTGGCCAACAAAACCAATAATAACTTGTACATGAAGAGGAAAAAGGAAACTCTGCCTCAAAAGCCCAGAGGATGATTTATGGGAAGTGTTTGGTAACAGTGTTCAAACTTGATTTGAAAGTTTGAGCACTGAGATTTCCTAGGAGATGTCTCTTCTTAGAGGAGCCATCCAGATGACGATGAGATGGGAAAAGGCGACTGCATATACAGAGAAAAATCAAGTGTATCCTTAGGGCAGCTTGTGTCTCCTGCATGACTTACAAAATAGTTTGTTAAGCTCTGAGATATCCTCCTTCTTCAGGAAAACATGGCGAAGATTCATGAACCTGAAATAATTTGCTGGGTGTCTGGGACCAGCAGCTGCTTCAAGAACTGGCAGAAGAGCTGTGGGATTGGGAGTCTTGATGCCTGGTCTGAGTCAAGGATGATGCTTTTCTCTGGGAAGGTGCTCCTGAAGGGAGAGAGCTGCTGACAGCAGTGCCGTGCTAGCTGGTCTATGGTGTGGTCTATGCAGAGGTGACATGGCTGGTCTGGGACGAGCCAGCTGGCTCTCCTGTTCAGGCAAGTGGTGCATGACTGAAGCCTGGTCCATGCCCAGGCTCTGCTGGTCCATGCAGTCTGGATACACAGAAACAAGCCAGCTGGCTCTGGCAACAGCACTGTGTGCTGAGGCACAGCTCCTGAAGGCAGGGAAATGCAAGAGGCCGAATCCTTCCTTGACCTGCATGTTTTTGGAGAGCAAGGGTCAATTCCTCCAGAGGTAACGGCAGCTCCTTGCCCTATTCTTGCTGCCGCACCCTGGAGAGATGAAAGGCAAACCTCTGGCAAAAAAATATGGCAGATTGTGGCCTGAGTTTTCCTAGGAAGCCTTGGAGTCTGTTCCTTGCTGAGAGGGGGTTGCTGCAATCCTACGTGAACCATAACACCAAGGCAGCATCTGCACAGAGCTCTGAGAAGTGAAACCATCACTCCCCACCCAGCTTTCTTCCCTGGTTCCCAGGCTGACGGAGAGGGCTTGGCTCATCTTTACAGCAGCAGCCTCCTTCTGTTCCCAAGGTCTGCTCACCCTCCTGGCTTCATCTTTGTTCTTCAGACCACCAGGACAGACACATGTAAAGCCAGCCCTGCCCTGGCTCTGCAGTGGTGGTCTGCATTTCACTTTGACAGAGGTTTGCAAGCTTAAGAGCAGCCCAGGATTTCCTGCTACCATTTGCTTTTTCTGCACAGGCCTTCTGTGACTTGCTCAGGTACTCCAGCAGATATCCATCAAGGCTATTTCCTTTCCAGTTGACATTTGGTGGGTGCCTCTGCTAGTTGCTGGTGGTCTATTAGCCACTCCCCCCCAGCAGATTCACGGACAGGTTATCTGCTTGATGGCCTTTTTATGACTGATTCCCTCAATACCTTCTCTTCAGGTGGTGGCTTGTAATACCTTTATGGAGAGTTGGTATTCATGAGTGTCTGTGTGACTATATGTGTTGTGCCTGTGTGTCTTAGGACACCACTGCTAGTACACAACTAGTGACAACAAGCAGAGATCTCTCCTGTCGATGGGTGACCATCTAAAGATTTAGGAGGTTGGTTTGGAGCTGCATCTGAGAGCTCAGATGCTTCTCTGAAGCTCAGCCAAACCCCTTTGGCCTGGAAACCGAGCTGGGAAATATAATGAGATTAGGCTGTCGAGTGAGATTTACAGCTCATCCTTCTTCCAGCTGGGTCAAAAATACAAGTGCAGCCTCTTTGAGAGAGCATCAGTGCCTCTGCTCTCAGATAAAGTCAGGGAGGGGAGGACAGGTGGGATTTCTTTTCAAGTCAGTGGTTGATTATTAGTTTAAGGGAAGTTCAGCTCGTGCTCCAGGCCCATTTGTAGCTGAGGCTATCTGCCTGTTGGTTGCATACTCTGGGAATGGGACTAACCCTGATCATGAAGGCAACACCTGGGGGGCAGGGGTGGTGCTCCAGATCTTGGGTTCACTGCCCTATCCCTGCTGCTTGTCCATATTACACAAAAGCCTGGTTCACAAGCTCCTATTGAAACCAGATTTTGCCTCCAGCCTCCAAGGGCTTTCCTTGAGGCTTTGCCCACCCAGATAAAGCGGTGGTGCAACATGGAGATCTTCCACCGCTGCCACTGGCCACTTCCACTCTCTTTCTGTTCCTGCTGAGTTAGCAAAGATCTGCCATTTAAAAACTGTCTCCTTCAGACTGACCTGAGCTATGGCTCCATCGCGTGAGCAGCACAGCTGCCAGAGAGGAGAAGGCAGTCAGTGACAGGGGTCAAGTCATCTCAGCTGGCCCAACTGGCACTAGAAAAGGGCACGTATCCATGCCCTAAGCCTTGTCAGGCCATACAATGAGGCACCTTTCAGGACGTTTGCATCAAGCCACAATCTCTGTCACTGTGAATCAAATCACACGCTGGGGATTGTGAAGAAGCAGAAAATTACATTATACTGCTACACATATCTCTGGTGCATCTACATAGGCTCATTGGATGATTCAGGTTGGAAGTGACCGTAGGAAGTTGTCAGTACCGTGTGACATTTTGATCCTGTAACACCAAAAGAAATTGGATGTTTGTGAAAGATGTGTGGAAAGTAACAAGATTGGCTGAAGGTATGGAAGGAAACATTCTCTGGTGTGGGAAAGATATTACCATGGAGACATAGAAGAGAAGCCTAGAGAAATCCTGAGGGATGACTGACTGCACCTTGTCTTGTATAACAGAAGAATCAGGGGCACTGGACACAACCAGCAGCTGGCAGGTTCAAAAGCTACATACTCCCACTGTCCAGCTCTGGACAGTGGTGCAGGCATACCCGCTGAGGCATGATATAACCAGCCGTGAAGCTCATGATGTGCCACCAAGCTGACCTTCAAGCTCAGACGAAGAGGATGCCATGGCCTTACTATGGCTTTCACACGTGGTTGCTTTTTTAACCTCTGTGTTGAAGGCTTTTGAATACTGCTACATAATTGTACCAGTGGAACTACTATTTAATGAGAAAACAAGCTAATAACCACTGAAGTCAGCAAATGTCGGCAGCTGCTGAGTATCAAGAGTATCAGCCATCATCACAGCCCATGAGTGTACCTAGGCAATTCAATCATATCAATTCCCAGTGGTCCAAGAAACCCAGTTCATACTGTTCTCCAGGCTTTTGGAAGTTCATAGAGCCCTGAGCAGGAGTGAAAACTACTTTTTTTTGTCAGTGTCTGTCATGTAGAGTGAATTTGCTGGTATCCAGTGAGTTGTAAACCACAAAAGCAGCTTCTCCTGGTGGGTGGTGCTGGATTCTCTAGTGCTAGTAAGAAATGAGCTCAGTATTGTCACCTTCATCTAAGTGCTTATTCTTAGGACTGATGGGCTCAGACTTGGTTCAGAGACAGACACAGAGAACGTCCTCAAGTTGTGTTTCCTGAAGCAAGCGGTGGAGAAACCCTTCATTTTGCACAAACTTGCCTTTTGGGCTTTGCAAGCATTTTCTCTTCTCCTATTAACTGGATAGCACAAGCTGCTCATCACCTGCTCTCCTAGTCAGGGCTGGTACTGGCATGACTTACGGCGCAGTGGTTTATAGCCACAACAGCGTCTGGATTACTGATCGTTCACTTTTATAGTGTACTGTGGGAGGAAGAAGCTTTTCTCCTTAAAAACAACCATTTCTCTTCATAAACGCACCATGCAGCAGATTGAGGGAGAGGAGCCCACACATCCATCCCGGTGTGGGACAAGCTCATGCCAGTGGCATCCCAATTTTGGTGGCCGCAGTATAATGTTCTTTAAATTCCCCATCACAGCAAGTTTGCACAGTCTCTCTTTCAGCCTTCAGCAGGGAGACAGAGATATGAGAGACAAGGAAGTCCTTTTCTTAGCTATTCTGGGTTCTGTGTACATTCTGCCCAACACCTTTATTTTGTTTTTCTTCTTTTTTTCTTTCCTTTTTTGTTTTTTGAATTATTGACTAAAGCAAAGTAACTGAACTGCTATGGAATTAACCTTTTTATTTTTTTTCCCCTGGAAGAAACATGCCCCGAACTCAAACCAGCCTGATTTTAACTTTTTTTTTTCAAAGAAACACTTTTAATTTTTCAGCTCAGAACAGCTTCCCCCTTCACACTGTATTTTTTTTTCTTCTGGATTTCTTAATGGGAATTATTCCAAAGAGTGCTCAAAATCAAAAGCGCTGCTTTTGTTTCCAAACAGCATTTTTTAACTTCTCGATTCATGTTAAATCTCCCAACTTGTGGCTTCTACAATCAAAAGAAGCATTTGGATGTTTTGAGCTTGCCGTTGGCTGGCAAACCCGGGTGTGCGAGCAGCTGCAGCTATCGAGAGCCTCTTCAGCAGCTGTGAGCAAAAGCTGTAGGTCCCACATCTGCCATCACACAGTAGTATTTTTACCACTTAAAGGAAGGTTTAGTAGCCTTGCATTTTGCACACTGTCCTCACCTGGGTGCAGCAATTCTCACGGCCGGACCAGGCCTTTTGCAAGTGGACTGGAATGGGTCCTCAGCTGCTCGACCTCACCTGAGCCTCTTTTTCTGCTTGCAAGGGGATGTTGGTGACTCTGGCAAAAGTGCCTTGGCCCGAAGGGTCTGTTTGTGGGGTAAATGGTGCTCAA
This sequence comes from Actenoides lindsayi, assembly GCA_025331215.1. Classification (NCBI taxonomy): domain Eukaryota; kingdom Metazoa; phylum Chordata; class Aves; order Coraciiformes; family Alcedinidae; genus Actenoides; species Actenoides lindsayi. The sequence goes on along the minus strand of WTSP01013426.1, from coordinate 122,580 downwards.
GCACCTGGAGCTTTCCATGTGCCATGCAGGGCTGCAGCCCAGCGGGGTGGACATGGGAAGCACAGCTGTGGAGGAGTGGCATTGTCATATCTGCACAGCTGGAAGCATCTGCAGCCCTTTGCTATTTCTTTCCCTCCCTTGTTCTCTCTATTTACTTTTCTTTCTTTTTCTTTTTAGTTTCTGTCTTCCTCTTTCTTTCTTCCTCCCTATTTATATTTCTTTTTGATGTTTCTCTTTCTTGTAATTTCTTCTTTTTATCTTTCTTTCTCTTTTCCTTTTTATTTTCACTTTCACTTTGCTCTCTTTTTACTTTTCTTTCCCTTATCATCTTCCTTTCTTCCCCCTTTCTCCCCCCCCTCCCTCCCTCCCTCCCTCCCTTTCTGTTCTTTTT
>WTSP01013426.1:88789-122089 GCA_025331215.1 Actenoides lindsayi | reverse complement strand
TCTTCTTCCTTTCTTCCTCCTTTCTCCCCCTCCTTCCCTCCCTCCTTCCCTCCCTCCCTCCCTCCCTCCCTTTCTCTTCTTTTTTCCTTCTTTGTGTGTCACTCTCTCTCTCTTTTCTCTCACATTTTCCTTCTTTTTTTCTTTCTCCTCCCTGCCCCTTCTTTCTCTCCCTGCACAGCCCCCTTTGGCTGTACTCCCCAGCACTCTCACTGGGATGCTGCTGCCTTTGTAGATATCCCCAAGGCATGAGGGAGCTGTGGATGGATGGGCCCCTGGGCCAGCAGTGCCTCAAAGCTCATTTATGAGTAGCAGGGTGATCTAATCGAGGATTTACCACCACCACCACAACCACCACAACTCCCTTCCTTGCGGGAGCACATGGAGAGCAGTGGTGTGAGGGAAGAAATGATCCTTGGGGCTGAACCACCTCTCCATTTGTCACTTTCCTGGGAGACTGGCCTTGCCCCAGGGCAAATCTCCATTCTCCCCACCTTGACTGGGAGGGGTTGCTTTCCCCATCCCTTTCTGGCAGGTCCACCTCATCACCAGTTCTCACTCCAGCCAGTGCGTTCAGGGCACAGAGGTGCTTCGGACTCGTGAGGTGCAAAGAACCATCTGCATCCTTCTGCGATGGCTCGAAAGGCGGCTGGTGGACTAATTTAATATAGCTTGGTCTCAGTTCTTTTCATTATGCCTTTATAGTCTTTTAATTAGCCAGAATCCTACTAATTTAAACCACTCTCGTTCAGAGAGACTTCTGCTGAGCAGCTGTTCTCACTCAGACCTTTCTCTGGGTTAGGAAGAGGAGGCTGGGATGTTTGCTTCTCCCCTTCGGGCTGTTTTTCTTATTTTGCTGCATCAGCAAAAGGTTGCAGAACAGAAATGGTTCCTCTGAGATAGAGGAACGTGACTTACAAACAATTATTTGTATCTGGAACCTGTTTACAGGGTTTGGACAACAAAGAAAACCAAACCCACGGTGTTTCCCTTTTGCATACGATACCGCTCCAGTTTTCCTTCAAACAAGGCAGAGTTTAGAAGCTTTGAGAACCAGGATGCCAATCTCATCTGAAAGGCAGTTCTAATCCAAGATAAGAAAGGTCCTGGCAGCTAGGCTAACTTCCAGGGAAAGCAATTGGAAAGAAGGCTCCAGGAACTTCTATTTTATGCCCATTGCATGCCAGCCCACTGCCTGTAAACCAGAGCAGTGCTAGGTGCCATAGAGTCCTGAGAAAAAATGAGGTTCTCTGGCACACAGCAAAAATTAAGATACCAGCCAGTTCATGGTGAACACACAAGCTTTCTCAGGTCCTTTCCTCAAGAGGCCTTGAGCACAGGTCTCCTCTGAGAGGTGTCACTGAATCCTCTTTGTCACTGATCTCCAGGGGAAAGACAATGAGATTTGCAAAAAAAAATAAAAATAAAAAAATGGGGTTTTCTACATCACCACCAGCTTGTGCTTTCAGCAGCAGTGGAAGACGAAGGGCTTGGGACCTCAGGGCTGCTCCTCTCTGCCTGCGGCCCCTGTCACCTTCCCATGGCTCAGCTCTGCTCTCAGCAAACGCAGGGTGTTGTCCAGCTTCAGATTTTAAGAGAATTAAAAAAAAAAAAAAAAAAAGAAAGGCTGTGCAACAGCTGTGAGGGATTATCAGTGTGTACAGTGCTGTCCTGCTCTGCAAGAATAAAGTATGCTTCAAAGTTCAGGATAGGCATTATTGATTGTGTTTAATTGCTTGATTGTGTCTAATTGCTTATGTCCCATCCTAGGCAAGGGCTGCAGCATGCCAGGAGTAACACAAACACACACAGAGGACGACCCCTGCTAAAAAAGACCTGCCATCAAAGTGCAAGGCAAGAGACAGCAAGTGGGAGCCAGTCTGTCTTTCCTCTTTAATAATTCCTCCGAAACATTAGTCTTTTGAAAACAAATACTGAGGATGGTCCGGGGAATTGAAATCCATCACAGCAAGGCAAGCAGACAGATTTGCTCTTGCTGCAAGTCAGGAGGGAGGTGGGAAGAAAAGGGAGAGCCAAGGGGGAAAAGCGTCACTGTTGTGTGGCTCATTATCATGACTGTTTTGGTTGTTGTCTAAGTTTATAATCCCAGCTCCGTGGTACCATAAGAGCTCATTAATTTGGTGTCTGGCATTGGCGAGTCAAACGCAATTAAGAATAATCAAAGAAATGTCATCGCAAAATACACTTCATGGATTTCTTCTCAAAGTTAAGAGTATCGCCGTAATTATTTGTGGTGTAAACTCCTAGCGCTTCTCTAAACAGGCTGTGGTCATTCTTGCAGAAAGATGAGCCCTTTGTAGTAGGAGAAACTGGCTCCGAACACCACCGCCAGAGCTCAGCTGGCTGCTGCCAGTGTTTTATGATTAGGAGGTGGTTTAGCAAAGTGCAGATAAGGACCGGGCTGGGTTTTGCACACAAGAAAAAGAACTGACCTGTGCAACTCAGTGCCAGCTGTCGTGGGGGTTACAGAGTACAGCTGGACCTAAGTATAGATTAATTTATGGGTGATAGGAGTGCGGCAGCGGCTCTTGAACATACTGTTCTGGGCACGGACTTGGCATAGGATATCTCTAAATGGGTGTTTATTGGGTAGCTCAGTGGATGAGATAGTTTTTATGTGCTATACCTTTCCCTAAGCAGCCTGTACCTGTCATCCAAGTGATGGGGAATTCACCTACAAAAAATCAGTATCCAGATCTGAGGGAGAGGGGGAGGAGGAGCTGAGCAGACATATTTTTTGCTGTATGACTAAAAGCAACCACAGCATGATGAGCAGTGGGAAAGGGCACAGACCTCCCCTCCCTTAGCCTGCCCATGAGCCATCCCCTACGTACACTAAGAAGTAGCCTAGGTCATAAAGCTGGGGGACAGAGAGGTGGAAAAAAGTACTCCATATATTTCTACTGACCCTCTTTTTGTGAGGGATGATTACTTCTTTGACTGTCTGTTTGTTTGCCAAAACACTTGGGAAACCAGATCCTTCATGCTGCGGGGCGACCAATTCTTCTTCACTGATGTTGGGATGATTCTGGGGAGACCTTTTCTTTGTTTCCATCTGCTTACAGCCAAAGTATGATTAAATCTAATTTTCCATTGAGGGAGGGGAAAGAATGCATTTCTGTTTATGCTAAAGACCCCTGAAGCTGTAAGAGAGGACTTGTCACCCAGAGAAATAGGTGCTCTGCGAGGTGAGCTCCACTGAAGGTCCCTGATCACCAGGCTGAAGGAGGGCTGTCCCTTGTCTTATAGCATGGCTGGGAGTAAAAGACGTTCAAACCTATGACTGTGTGCTCTGTGTTGGTTAAGTCCATTAAGCAACTCACCCGATCTAAAAATATAATATATGCCTTGGTGTCAGATGAACCACAACCTTCTCTGTTCATCTCTGGTAAGGTTTGGTGGAAGCTGGTGATACAAGCAGGCTGTGTGCTGCCCACCAAGGCTAGGATTCTCACTGAGGCCAAGGAGACTTAGATGCTTATGGGGAACCAGATGCCTGCCTCGTGCTGACCTCACTGCTTGCAAAGGTGCCTCTTTTTCTTGGGTGGCCTGAATTTTGCCAGCTGCTGTCATCAGTCAAGTTTACAGCCTCTGCTGAAGCTTTAGGTGGCCAGGGAGGTGACGATACAAGCACCAGGTGGAAAGATTCACACCTCAGTGATGATGTTGTGTTTTCTCAGGTCTTTTTCTGGTTCATCCTTGAAATTCCTCACAAAAGTGTGAGTCTGCCTGTAGGAGGGAAATAAGTGCAAAGAGATTGAACTGATTGCCACCTATTAATTGTCCCATAGTGATGACCAAGAGCCTCAGAGGAGATTATTATTATTGTTATTACTACTACTACTAATCATAATAATGATATTCTGTATTATGGTAGTACTTAAGGTGTAAGATCACTGTGCCTTAGGCAGCATCCAGTCTGATCAATAATATCTAAGGGTATTATAATCCTAAAATCAAAACTAAAGGTTTGGTAGGGATTTCTCCAAGTCAACCTGAAAAACAGCTGAGCAAACCTCCTCCCAGACAGAATCAAAGCTCCTTCCTCAGCCAATCAACTTTTTCTTACCTTCATTTGTATTTCTTTCCCACCACATCAGTCATCCCGAGGGTGCCCAGTGTTTCTTCCTGCGACCTGTAGGGGGAACTGTGCAATATAGGAAACAGGTCCAAAACAGTCTGGCGTGTCCACTTCCAGGAAAGGATGTTCCTCACCCATCCCCTTCATCCTTGAACAGACCTCCAGTCATATATTTTGATCTCAGGTGAGCTGGCATCAGATTGGGCTTCCCCAAGGCAAGATGCACACATGCTGGCTGTGGGTAGCAATCAGAAGGTGAAAACCACCATGCAAAACCATTTTATTTTCTTTCTTTTTTTTTTTTTTTAAATGAAAACCAGCTAGTTTGTCGATTATTTTGCCTCATGGTTTCTCAGTTTTTGGAGGCTGCCAGAAACAAGTTAGGAAAGGGATGTTTCAACCCAGAAGAGAAGTGTCCAGACTGCCTGGGTCCCCAGCCAAGAGTGAGCAGAGCCCAGTGTTTCTGGAGAGAGCACTGGGCTCAGCGCTACGGCTGCGGTTTGGGTCCTCGTTTATTGTCTCTCATGACACTGAAACAAAATGACTCAGGAGACCATGGAGCCAGACAAGACATCCTTGCCCCATGGCTGGGCTGCAAAGCAGAGTCAACGCCATGCAAAGCAAGTCCACTCCCCTCCATCCAGTGTAAGGTTGTGGTTCTCCTTTGCTGGAGGTGACAGTTCGAGACCATGTAGCAAAAGCCTGGCAAAATAAAAAGCCACCCTCACCATGCAAACGTGCCCACCCATTCCCATCTGCCCAGCATAGAGCTCGGGATTTTTCGCTCCTGTCCAGCAAGGCAAGGGGCCAGGAAAACTTTCTTAATCATCGTTAGCTCTGCAGATATTTTCTGATTGCACCAGGCGTCAATTCTGTCAAACTTTAGTTTTGCTGATGTGGTGCAGTACGGCCTGAGTCAAAGCCCCTTGAAAGCAGCAGAAAGATCTGGCTGAGGCTGGAAAAGCCAGTGGTTTGAATCTATTTTTTCTCTTAACACGGGTGCTATGGAGAAAACAAGACTGAAGCTGGAAATGACTGATGCTGAGGTCTGCAGATGCCCAATGCCTCCCCTGGGATTTCTGCGTGTCCAGAAAATGCAAATCTCCTTGGAATGGGATAATATGTTGCTGTGGTAGATTAATTTCCTTTAGCCCACATTTCTTTTCACTCCCCTTAAAAAAAAAAAGCAACAACAAAAAAAACCAAACAAGCAAACAAACAAAACCCCTGTAAATACTTATTTGGTGGCACCTACAAGATTAAAGAGGAATTGAACTGGTGTTTAACACCTGCAGTTTGTAATGTTTCTTGGATGCCTGCAGCCTTGAACACCCTGGGTTTGCTCTCTGCCCTACCAGATATAGCAATGCAGAGTTCCCCCTTTTTTTTTTATTTTTCTTTTTTTTTTCTTTCTTCTAAGCCAATTGACCTGCAAAGTTATGGAACAAATCACCACAGCCTTGCTGAGATTTTTAACTCTACTCATCAGTCCCATCCCTGTCCGAGCCTGTGCCATGATGGCATCACTCTCTCCCTCAAAGGCCTTCTCCAGATCTTCACCCCATCTTATGGAGCAGTGATGGTTCTTTCACATTTACATCCATAGGACCCTCGTGCTGATGGGACATAGCTTGTCTTTGACCAGGGAATCACAGTCAACCACACACTAATAAAAGTCTTCACAGACCATGCTCAGGACTTTTATTCAGCCCATTTTCAGGGCAGAAGCAGGAGTAAAGTGTCAATCTTTCCTCCTGCTCTTCACCTCTCCAAAGGGAGCAGCATCCCTTGCTGACATTAAAGGCAACTGAACGAAAGGGCACGAATATAGGCCAGACTTCATATAATTATATAGGGAGGAAAACTGGGATGGCTCTTTGTAAAAGCTGGGAATGTTCCACTGGAAAACTAGGTTAGACTGAAAAAAAGAAAGAGCCTCTGTAACCCAGAAATAGCTGGGAGGTTTAAGTATAATTTTCCAGCCCTGTGTTATTATGGTGCTAATTCAGGTCTGAGAAATAAATGTAGGTAAAGGTCTCCCAAGGTCAAGAGAAGAACCAAATCACACCCACAGCTTCCTTTTCATAAAAAATCCTTTGTCCTGATTGAACAATCTCCATTCACATGGAGTTAGTTCCCCCCACTGCATTGGGTGGGGGGCAATATTTGTGTTTAATTGATCGATAGATTTATTAATTAATACATTTAGAAATAAAGCAGTTTTTTTCAGTTGTCTGGAGCACGTCCTTTCACCTGGAAGGTGAGTTTTGGGAACAAGCAGAGCTTGGAAGTGCCTCACACCAGGAGCCAAGATAAAGACAGTGTTTCTGCAAGCAGGGAGCTTGGAGGGGGGTCTACGGGAGGAGGGACTCATGGGTGCTGCACAGCCAGTGAGGAGCTGTGATTTCAGGTTGTGTCCCTGCAGCCTTCCTTTAGTCAGCAAGCAAAGGCACAGCTAAGGCCAAGGGAACTGCAGAAAGCCCAGAGCAACTTCACTGCAATGTTTATTGCTTTTCCAATTCATATTTCATTTTTTCTTTTTTTTTTTTTTAATTGTATGAGTCTAATGAAGATTAGCTCCCTTCACCAACCACCACCATGCAAAGATGCTGCACAAGGAGATACCACTTGTGCCTTAGAAGGAACAACCTCAAGCCACACCAGCCCTCTGTCAGTCCTCAAACCCCTGGTTTTTTGTTGAGAGCAAAGTGATGGGAGCCACCAATATCTCTGCCCTGTCATGGGAAGAGATTGCTGCTAAGAAACATCAGCGATGCAAGGAAGGAGGAGGAAGTCAGTGCAACCATATTTCCAGGAAGGCGAGACATTTCCCGTCCCCATCAGAAACGTGCATATCTAAACAAGTGCTAGGAAGTTGAGCAAAATAAAATGAGCTGGTTTTGCTTACGTCAAAGCCAAGAACCCAAAGCTTTGTTGCTTTGTCATCTTCCAAGCCTCCTCTTGACGTGAGTTCCCAAACAAGAGGGTATATCTGTTGGGAAGGATTACCAGCGACTGGTCTTGTTTCAAATGAATGTCCACTTGCTACTTCAGGGCAGTGTTTGGATATCTGGTAGCAGTTTCATCATATAGGCACCCTGAGACCCAAAACCCAATGTCCAGACCTGAACAAGGAGGAAAATCTATGGCTCTAAAGCCAGATTTCAGAGCATGAAAGTGCAATGCTAGAAATGGCTGAAACATTTCAAAGGAATTGTGGTTTTGGCCAATTTAATCTGCACTTTCTTCTTTCTTAAATGTCAAGCTTTCTCTGAGACATGAATTGTTTTTATCTGGATTTCCTTAGGACATGGAGCCTGTGGAATCATCGTCCCTCCAAGGGGCAGACAGAGTGGCTGGGATGATGAGGCTGATGAGGATCTGGGAGACATGCAAAGGCAGGAGGGTGGGCATTGGTTCTGCAGCTCAGCCATGACACACAGAGCCAGAGGAGAGCAGCCTCTAGCAAGCCATGCACAAGAGCACTTGGGTTTTAATTGCTTTTCTTCTTGGACTCTCTCTTCTGAGCGTGGTTTCGTCAGCACTGACAAGTCCACTGATTTCTCCAGCCAAGGCGGCAGGCTGAAAAAGGCTAAATAGTCCTCAGCAGCACTTCTCACTTGGGATTGCTCCTGGAAGCCAAAACTCTGTCCCTTCTGGTTTTTATCCCCAAAGAGATGACAGGTGGTAACCCTTTTCTTTTACTGTGTTTTTCTGAGATTAATTTAAGTCCTAGCCCTGTAGATATTTGACTAGGACAGCTCAGGCCTTGCTCACTACGACTGTTCACCTCCAAGTGAAATCTCTTTGGCAAACCTAAGCAAGGCTTGGGCTACTTATGGCGTAGGTAAGAAGCTAAATTCTTAGACACCGACAAAATCTCAGCTTTTGACGCAATGCCCTGAAATCTCCAGACCTCACAGAAGGATTTTTACTTTGCCATTTACACTGCAGATCTTTAAAGGCCAAAAGTGATTTAAAGGCCAACCAAGATTTGCCCTGGTTGGTGCAGAATGCATTGGGTGGCACGATGTGAGACATGAAATGAAATGAAATCAGAAGTACCAGCAAGGTCAGCTGTCACTGTGGGACAGCAGGCAAAACCCACCTGTCTTGGAGGATTTCTTTATGTTTTGCTCTCCTGCATCATCCCATGCTGGGAGAGGAGATAGGGACAGTGTATGGACAGTATAGTGAAAAGCTTTGCTTGAGTTGGAAGGAGGTGAGTGTCTTTGCTTATGCTAACACAGAAGACCTTGAAGCTGTGTCTATTTTATCATCTGGGAGCAATACAGCTGCAACCTCAGGCCAGCAGCTGTGCTCTTGTAAGTTTTGGACCCCAAAGAAAATGGGAGATAAAAGTTGCCTTTGATCTTATTGGGCTGGGTTTTTATTGCAAAGTCCCTTCGTTTATAATTTACTGCAATGATAGGCTGGGGAAGGCTGGGAATTGGGGGAAACGGAGCAACACAGCTCGTGGGAGGGACTGGTCATTTTGAAAGTTGTGCCTTAGAGCCCGTATGACTGTCTCCAAGGTCAGATGGGGAAGAGACTATTATTGACTGCCCCCCCCCCCCCCCCTTCTTTTAAAAGATACATCTATGCCTGAAATTGCTCAGTATCAGAGACCCGTCCAGAAACTTTTCCTTATCTCTTGACTAATCACGCCTGGATGAGGCCAAACTGGAGCTTGCTTCATCTCACAAAGGACTAAACAAACATTCTGGCTCCCGGTGATGCAACTCGGAGTTGATTTTTCCAGTTACTCAACTTCTCTCTCCCTACGTATAATGTGCTGAACTTTGAAATAAATGCCTCTCTCAGCGATTTCAGCAATTTATGTCAAGAAAATCTGGATGCATCAAAGTGAGAGATAATATTTTCTGACATAGCACAGGAATAAAGCTGCAGCGGTACATGTAGCTCCTGAGCTTTTGTCCCAGCTCTGCCACTGACAAAGCCTATGGCCAAGGGCAAGGTAGTTGAATTGCTTGTTCCTCAGTTTCCCCACTGCTGAAAAGGGGATCTTAGCATTTATTCCAAGCAAAGGAAGTGGGACATTATCATATGATATACCTATAACACCGATGGAAGCTGTCTGTGAAGGAAAGGAAATGCAGACTCTGCTGTCTCAGCAGAGAGGATACTTTATTATCAATTTGTGCTAAAAAATGCAGCGTGTAAAGAGGTGTTGCTGATTATTCCTAAGAATCAGCAACATACATTGCACTCAAAGAGCCTTTTCCATATGTTATTTCTGTTCTCTTGGCTGCTTCCCAACACGGGTCATTACCTCCTGCCTCTTAGAATTGCCCCACTGCTTCTTTCTGATACAGCCTCCCCCTTTCCCACCCAAAATGCCTGTACAGAGTTGTAAGGAACTTGGAGGATTTAAGCCCCAGAGAAAGTGAATGCACTGGTGGGAGCTGAAGACATTCAGGCATTCATGAGAGCAGCTCCCAACTTGAAGAATCAGACCCAATGCTCTTATTTTTATGCAAACAGCCTTACTAATGAGAGACAGGTCTCCCTCCAAACCCCTTGATGACAATTCCAGAAGCCTACAGGGTCTGAAATCCAGAGCATCTTTGTGATTTATCTAAACGAGGGGGAAATGCAGGAAATTAACAGTGCCTTGAGGTTGGCTTTTTTCACCCCACAAAGGCTGAGGTTGATGAGCAGATCTTTTAGCGTAGTATAATCTGCCCGTGACTGCTTACAGCAGGACACAAAATTGCCCAGCATTGGCCATGAGATTCCCAAAGGCAAAGAAGGCACCTCGAGAACTCGAGGGCTGCCACCTCCTCTGGCCACTGAGCATCACCTCGGAGAAGCTCAGCCCTGGACTGGGGAGCTGCCACTAACAGGAGCTCAAACCTCCACCACCCAAAACCTCAAGAGAAAAAGGTTCAGCCTGAATTTGAGACATGTCAGTTGGAAAACCCAGAATTTGACAAGGTCTTGGGAGAGGAATTCATTCCCTTTGCATGTTTCCACAGCATTTTGTAAAGACTTCTTTAAGACAACCTGACAACTCTGTTATCTTCCCAACAACCTCATGGCATTGAGAAATGCTATTTCTTTTCTGATATACAGACAGAGAGATTCAACTGAGGAAGAATTAAATAAATACTTTCATTGCATTTACACACATGGTCTGTGGCAGAGCAGAGACCTCATACCACCCTCACCAAGTCTTCTGTTACCATGCAGTGGAGTAAAATGTTGTTCTGGAAGGCAAAATCAAGTGACCTCTGGCTTCCCATACACTCTGTCACATTGTTTGGGTAGCATCTTCTTTGTGGGTGAGGCCTCTTTTGATCCTTGGCCCAAGGCAAGGCTCTTACAGTGTCTTCCAGCCTGGAGAGTTTTGCTTTCTCCTTTTGTTTCAAAGCCACAAGGAAAATGTTCACATGGAGGTTTGCTCCTTGAGTCCAGCTCCAACCAAGACATGTCCTCTGAGCACTGCCAGGAGAGTGGCACTTGTGCCTTTAGCTTCTGGACCTCAGCTGCAAGTCGGAGGCACTGATCAGAGCTGAAGTGACCTCAGCCGACCCAAGCCAGCTCTTCCACAGCCTCATCCAGCATCTGCAGACACACGGACACACTCCCTCACAACCCAGATACCTTCACCCCAGCTTCTCTAAAAGGCTCTTTCTCCTCTGCTGGCTCCTGTAACCATCAAAGGAAATTTTGAGCCTTCATCTTAACTCACTGAAGCATTTTTTTAAAGTGCTGTGCTGTGCATGAAGGCAAGACTTGAAATGAATGGTTTAGCAAGCGAGGCAATGGAAGAGGAAGGTTTGGGCAGACTTGCTCTTTCCCTCTGCTTTTCCTGGCTGCTCTCAGGTTTTGACTGGATTTTGTCCATCTCTGGACCAAAGTTTCCCCTCTCTCTCTTCCCCTCTGAATTTGTGTTAAGTAAACAGATACGTGATGTGTATTAAGGCTTAGACTATAGAGCAGTAGGTGCAGCACGTAGCCTTTCGCTACCAGTGTCAATATAGCTATCAGAACATTGATAAGTATTCTTCACATATATATATATGTATATATAAGTGCATATATACATAAAGTATAAGCACACCTACGCTGTGGTGCTGCTACACAGTGTGGGGTAGGCGAGAATCAAAGCCCAGGCTCCTCTCCTGCCTAGGGATGGAGGTGATGTGGCCAGTGACCAGCATGTGGATCTCAGCTTCCTTTGGATCAAGGGAGAGGGACAGACACCTCAAGCTGCTGGTTTATCCACCTTTGGGAGGAATTCCCCTGCAAATGCACCTGTACACTCATTTTTCAGACAGGGAAGTACCATGCCTGGCTGAGATATCTCCTGTCATGGTATCCACAATCAGAGAGATACTTCAGGAAAAACACCAACAAAGAAAACCTCTCCCCTTCCCTGAAAAAAACTTTGGTAAGGAATTCTGGAGCCAGACATGATTTAAAATCACACTGAGGTTTGCTGGTAGATGCCAGGAATAATATCCACCAGCTTCAAGGTCTGCCTATGAGTCACCCCAGGGTTAACATCATCCCAGAATGTCTTTGGGCCCCAGGGTTAAAATGACTTGTCCTCCAGAAATAACCAAAGGGAGTTTGGTGAGGATTTTTGTTTCTGAGGGCACTCTGTGAGTATTGCCCTGGAGCCAGATGATGAGTCTGCTTTCCCTGCTTGGGATGTCTTCCCATACTAGCTTGAGCCTGCCCTGCAGTCAGGGTGCAAATTGCAGCCTGCAGCATGTGAACAACCCTATGTGCTCTGATGAGCCCATAGGCCCGGCAGCCTGCTCCCTGAGATATGTGCCAGGGCTGCTGTGAAATACCCAGGAGCTAGCAGATCATGCTGGGCTTCACTTTGTCCTCCTACCTCGATCTGCAGGAGGGCAGTCTCCCAGCTGCCCGGCACGTTACTGCACCCCACTCCAGTGAATACCAGTGGGAATACCTGGGCTGAAGCCAACTGGAAAAGGGCAGAGTGGGAGGCTTTGGAGTGACTTCAGGAGGCCTTAGGTCAGGCCTTAGGGAGAAGTCGCTTGCTTGAGATCTGGGGAATGGTGTCAGTGCAAGGAGCAGAGTCAGGCATTGGTGTTTGCTTCGTTAACTGTGGCCTAAAGAGGGTTTTTAGAGCATTAGGACACCCAGCAGGACACAACCTCAGCCTGTTGAGCTTTGTCAAGCTACTTCTCCTCCAATGAGTTTCAGACTTTCCATAAGTTAAAACAATCCCTGAGTAACTATAATCCTCTATTCTTGTCCCCAGCACTGGTTTTGGTCTCCCAAGACCCCACAATCTAAATTATTCCAGATAGGGCTAGTCTTCAGAGGCAAAGTGCAGCTGTAGACCTGAAGTGACCCACAGCTGTGAGTACTTGGATGAGCCCCCTCAGAAACAGAAAGGCTCTACTTGTAAAGACAACACCAGAGCTGTAGCAGCAACACAGAGCAGGAATTTCTCCAGAGGTCAAGAGGAGCTGACTGTTGCATTTTTACCTCTTCATCTGTCACCAGCATATACTTGGCAGGATTTTTAACGAAGAACCTGAATCATTTTAGGACAGAGCTAGAATGAAATGCTGGTTTCCCCAAAACTCCTGAGGAAAAGAGAAAGGAGCAGAGAAAGCTCCTGATCTTCCAGGTCAGACCTGTCTTGTCACCACAATGTCCTCCTGATGTGGATGTCACCATCTGGCAGTGCCCACTCTGAGCTGCCTCTGCCTTTGGGGAGAGCAGTCAGCCCCGTCCCATGGCCAGAAGAACAGCGGGGTGACCTGGAGGACAAATGCAGGAGTTCACGTGGGTCTCCTCCTAACTCAGGTATCACATCAGCATCACGCTCTAGGGTTTGGTCAGACCTTAAGAACTGGAGCCCTGCCCATTTTAAATATGAGAAGGGAAACTCTGAAGGGCAAGTGTGTGATGAGGTTCTCACACACACACCAGCACATCCACACAGCTTGCTTAACGCTTTCAGAGAAGTGGAAGAAGGGAAAGCCTTCTCACAGTGCAACAGAGATTATTCTAGTGGCTTTTGCCATTTGGAAGATTCCCTTGAGCTTCTAATTAATTTCTTTTCTTAACTTTGACTTCCCCTCTTATACACAGGTATCTCCCCTGGAACTGGTCTAACGCCATCCCACCTTCCCTTTGGTGTTTTTAGCATCACATGGTTACAGAAAGCTTTTGCATTCCCCCTGCCTGGTGATGAATGAAGCAATATTGAGCAGATAGGAGCCCTTGGTATAACTCCTTCTGGCATCACTGACACAACTGCTGGACAGAGGGAACAGATGAGCAGAGAGATGAACGTTTCCCATCTGAGCTTTCTCTGAGCCGAAATGACTGTCCCTTGTCCATTCTCCATGTGTGCTGCTCAGAACAAATGAATCCAAGTGGAAAAGCCAGCTGAAGGGATTGCTTTGATTCTCCTCGCTGAACTCAGACCTATCACACATTGGTGGCTCCTCGCACAGCACCAGCCTGGCTGCACCACTGCCCAGGGCCAATGCTTCGGGCTCTGCTCCTCAGGTCTGGCAGTGGTTCACATGCAAAGCAGCAGCCTAATGGCTTTATGGGCACTAGCTAAATATATAGCCCAGCTAATAGACTTTTCCAGGGCACACAAGCCAAATCACAGTGTCCTGTAGCAGTCGGAGGTTCTCAGCACAAAGCTGCTCTGGACCAGAGCCCCAAGCTTAAAGCTCAGCAAGGACTGGGAGCATTTCAATAGGAATATTTCAGTGAGTGTTCCCTTTCAGCTTCTTCTCTGTAGACAGTGAATCTTGTTTATCTGAGGCACCCTAGTCACACATGTTGGCCAAGGAGATTAAATCCAGCTCTTCCTGTGCTAGAAGCACAGGCTCTTTATTATCCAAATGAAACCTGACCTCCTTAAACAGACACACTGACACGTGGGCAAACTACCTGGAGTGCATCCAGGTCGTGCCTGTTTTTTCCACACACAAATACACTGGCTACAGGTCACCAAAATCTTCCCACCATCTGATTTCCACTGCCACCTCTATTCCCTCGACTGCAGCACTCCCAATGGGACTCCTGTGGGTCCTATTACAATTTTTACATGAAGAGCTGTTGCCCAAACCAAAACAAAACCGTTGGGTTAAAGCAGTGGCATCCAATTAGACCCAACAGTATTAATCAGCCCGAGTGTGGCAGCGTGTTTAGCAAGGCTGCCGCTGCCGCTTCCTTTTACGAAGTCGTTTGATTGGCATTTTTCTGTGTGTGCCTTTTTAATGTCAGTGCATGTGTTTTGAAACCGCAACAGTTTTGTTCCTAAGAACAGATGGTGACTGGGGGCTCTTTCAAGCCAGCTGCAAGAGGAACGTGGCCAGGGCCTTAGCTGCTGGGAAGGAGTCTCCCACCTGCAGGATCTGTCTCCTTTCCCTCATCAAGACAAGAAGAAGACTCAGCTGTGCTACAAAATAAAGGCAAATTAAAGACCTACCCTGCAAAGCTCCCACTGCTCTCAAGGAGAACTCCGCATGGCTGCAGATTAAAGGGCAAATCCTGGGTATGGGAAGTGCTGGGCTTTGCAGGATCCCACAGAGCACGCAAGGGCACAGCAGAAAATGCACCCCATGCACACAAACACTCCTCCTAGTCAGCACCTCAAGCCAATGTCAAATCACTTTTACTGGGGCTTTTATTAGCCTGGCAGCAAACCCTGCTTAGTTACAGAGCAAGCTCCTGCTCCGTGATGTCCAGATGCCAAAGTCTCTGAGCTATAGTGCAGTCTACAAGGATGGCCCTGCTCCCTGCCAGGGAGAGGAAGAGGAGTGGGGCTTTGCAGTAACAAAGGCTGCAGTGTGAGGTTGTGTTTGAATCCTACCTGAAGAGTGACAAGCAGACCTCATGTGGGATGTGTGAGCAGAAGGAAAGTCCCTTGGACCAGAGGAACCAGCTCAACACAGACTACAGCACCAGATCACACTAACAGCACGACTCTGATGGCTGTCCCTTTCCTCCTCACCCCCGGTCCTCTCACATGCCTATGCTGCAGTTCCTCTCTGCCTGGATCTGCCTGGATCCATCCCACTTTGCTGTGAGCATCTCCCTTGAGGAGTCCAGCATCCTGGTGAATTTTGATGGCTGTGGAAGGAGACAGGTCCCTATACACAACAATTCACAGCCTTGATCTCAGCCTCTTGCAGTGGGATTTCTCACCTTGCACGGTCTACAAGGAGAGCACATGGTGCCCATGCTTACAGTTGATTCCCTCACTTCAGTGCTCATATTACATGACCAAATTAGGATCCGTGGCCTGTAAAGCATATTTTAAGTTATCTCTCTCCTAAAACTTACTTGTAGTGGAGCAAGGAGATCTGAAGAGCAGGCCAGTAGCAATAGACTACATATTTGGCCCCATGCACAAAGACCTTTCCTCCATGAAGCTTCTCTCCCTTAAAGAATTTTCAGCCAAGAAAACTTCACCCAAGACAACCCTTGGGAGACCAGGAAGTTCTGCCAATACAATATGCTGGGATTAACAGTGATGTTCATCAATAACAGGTAACATGACCTGACAGGTATTGATTGGGCAGCGCAGCATCACATTTGCTCAGGATGTAGGTCACTCAAGCATAGACATTTCACACAAGTGTGCAGCGTGCCCCATCTGAGCCAGGGATACAGGGTGACCCTTCTACAGACAGCCTGGGTCACTCGTCCTGCCTCCCCAGTTTGCTTTCATCCGAGGCAGGAGATCACCTTCGTTAGTGTCCAGTGGTAATGATATTTCTGTTGATGTTTGGGGTGAGGGAGTTTTGTGTTCTTCAAAGTGCAAGCATAAGGCTGCCACGTGTCTGATTTTTTTCCCCCTACTTCCATGTCTTCCTCTCCCCTCTTGTCTGCATTTTTCATTTGCTCTGGTTGTGGGGAAAATGGGAAATGAGCTGGAGGGGGGGAAGGGGGCTGCAGGAACTGATGTGGGTGGGACAAATCCTGACTGGGCAAGACACAGAATGGGAAAGGTTTTAGAGTAGGAGGGTTGAGAGATGTGAATTTTAGGGTGAGAAAGTTGAGAAGGGAGAGCAGTGGGACAGGACACTATGGGGTGTGTCCATCTCTCCATCCCTCCACCTCTCCAACCTTCCACATGCACACAGAGGAATGATCTCCCCCTGCCTCATGAGGAGCAATGAGGAATCCATCTCCCACTATTTTTAACTCCCGACAATAGGGCAGTACTAAATACACCCCATGCTGTGGTTTCACCGTTGGGTGAAGGTTCTGCCAGTGCACCTACCCCCACTACCAAGCTTTCAGAACGAGCCTTTGGGTTAGGGTTTCAATTAAACCACCTTGCTGTGTCATTTTTCCTTCTTTTTCACTCCCCTCTCTCCAACCACAACTACCTTCAAACCAGCTTGGGAGGGAAGAGGAACTCATGTTGTCGTTTTTTTCTTTCTCTTGTGGTTCCTCAAATGATTAATAGAGAATGTGGGACTCACGCACTTCCCACTAAGGAAAAAATGAAATAAGACTACGGGGAAATTCTCTGGGTTCCCTCTTGCAAAGTTTTAACCAGATCATCCCATAAACGGTGAGTCCTGGAGCTGTCTCCTGACTAAAGAAAACTAGACATTTCCCTCCAAGAGGCTGTCAGAAAGCAGCTATGCCTCTGCAGCAATAGCAATAAGAGAAACACCAATTTTATTCTGGTGGTTTTGTAGGCAGCCAGAAAAGAGGATGAATTTTTCATGTCAAGTTTTGCAAAGAAATGTAGTGGTTTAAAGCTTGTTTTTCCACCGGAGGGAGGAGGGGATATGGTGGAAATTAGTCATTTGAAATATTTCAAACAGTTCAGACATTGTTTATCTCATATCTAACCTTCTTAAAGTGCTGCAGACACCGATGGAAAGGAAAGAGAAATCCAGCCTGGGATGCTACACAGAGAAGCCTTGTGTTTTGCCAACTGGTTTCACAAGTTTTTCTCTTCAGGGTCCCCAGGATGTGAGCTCCAGGGATGGGAATGGGCACTGCTGGAGCTGTTGGGCTCTGGGACCAGCAGAAGTAGTCATTTCTTAGTAGCATCAGGTTATATTCTTAACACCTTATTTATGTTTTGCCGGATCCCCGTCTTGGGTCAAGACAGGAATGCAGGAGATAAAAAGTCACAATTTCTCCTGACATTTACTTACTTTAAGCGGTGCAGATGAGAGCTGCTATCAACTTCCCTGAAGGCATTTTATAGTATTATCATAAGGCCGAAGTAAAGATCTTACCATTGTGATTTGTGGATTGAGAGCAGTGAGCAGCTCATTACCATCCTCATTAAGCTCACTGTTGGATGGTGATATTAATATGAGTGATTAACAACATTACTGATATTTTAACATCAGAAATTCAAAAATGAGTCACTGGTCCTCTCTCAGATGGCGAGATTGGTTTAAAGATTAGAAAGCTTGTGTTTTAAGGCTTTAAAGTTTTTCTCCCCACATGGAAGGGCTAGAAATGAGAAAAATGAAAGCAAAGATTCCAGGATCCGGGCAATGGAAAAAAAAAAAAAAAAAGAAACAAACATAAAAAACCAACCAAGAGCTGGCAGCCTGGGAGCCTTGAATCCTGCCACAGAAAAGATCAAAACACTGGATTCCCGTAATGTGGTCTTGAACACGGGATGCTCCAGTGGTTTATTTTGTCTTGCGGGCTGTTTGTTGAATAGAGGAGAGTTTCTCATGGACGTGTCTCAGTCCTCTCTGTGTGCATGGTGCACGTTTGAGAAGCAGATCAGCATTTTTAGCTGCTGTGTTTGGCTTGTTTAAAAACAAAAGAAGAACGGCAGAATCATGTAAGGCTCGGAAGCAAATGGTAAAATTAAAAGGCAAAAGCTTGTTTTGGGACAAGGCTGTGGGACTGAGCTGAAATCTGTTACACATGCTGCTCTAGTCTTAACTTTTTGTAATTCTGGAAGGGATCAGAGAGCAAAGCTGTTGACTTTGCTAAGTGTTTGCAGGTCAGGCTGTGGGGAAAAATCCCGTCCATGCTTCAGCTTTCCTATGCCAAGGAAAAAGAGAGCAGCATCCCACTCTGCACAGGAGGAATTTTCTCTGTTCTGACCTGTGGACGCTGCTCTCCAATGAGTCTCTCAGTGTGGAGATGGGGCACAAACAGGGTGAGAGCCTGGACATAGGGTATGTGGGGTAACACTGAAGTCTCATGGGTGGCCCAGAAACACCACCACGGCTGATGGGAACTGCTGATCTATTTGCATCAGGGATGCAAATTTTGGGTGCTGATTAGACCTTGCTTGGCACCTCAGCTTGGGCAACAGGCTTGCATTTGGAAGAGCCTGAGGATCAGAACAAGCCTTAGCATTTCTGTCAGTGACCTCCTGGTTCTGAGCTCTGCATTATCTGCCAGAAGGAAAATTGTGTTAACCCAGATTTTATAGGGAAGGTAAAGAAAGGCACAATGCAACTTTTATTGTTACTGTTATTCTTCTCTTTGTTGCAAGAGCTTCTGCAGGCACCAGGGTCTCCTGATGCTTTGTGTTTTGTGAATACATATTGGAGAAAGGGTAGTGGCCTTACGTGACCTACTGGAGCTGGGAGCCAGATCCAGGGTTAGGACTCCAGTTCTCAGCTCCCAGTCCTGTGTTCGCCTTATTAAATGACACCTCATCATTACAATAATGAGATCACCCCTGTTATTTAATTACATCCTCCTTGTTGCTACAAATCCTCTGTGTAGCAATCCAAGAGCTCGCTTTCTAAGGTTAGCGGGAACATGAAGATATGTTTCCTGCCTCACTGTTAAGATGTATATCACTTACGTCTGGCCTGACATCAGCTTTTTCCTACTGTGGCCCTGGAAAAGCTGAACTCCTGTGCCTGCCTGTGCTCCGAGCAGCGAGGTCACCAATGCTCACCTCCTCTTTCAAAGATTCAGATGCAGCCTGGATTTTGTAAACCTGTGGGTTTTCTCAAAGACAGCTCACTCCAGGAAAGTGAAGAGTCTACAGGAGCGAGGCTTCTGAGGCAACATCCCACTTGTTGATTGCAAAGATGTGGCTCTTTAGGATGCCAGGTCAGAGGAGGTTCCCTGCTCCAAGGGGGTTCAGACATGCTGAGATCTGACTCTTTGCCCACCTCTCTTCGGCTTTGTGCAAGAGACGGTTTTGCTTCCATCTTATTAAATCACAGACACTGAAGGTGAGGAGATGCTACCTCCAGGAACACTTGTTTCTTCTGGTGCTGGTAGTGCTGCAGCAGAGTCTGGTCAGCTTTTTACAATGCTTCATTAGCTCCTGGTATGTGGGGGGGAATAAGGGCTTCAGAAAGAGCATTCATTAGCAGAAATCTAGGTGAGCTTGTCCGGAGAGCTGCACCCCACCACAACTTCATTTTCGGACCAGGCACAGGGGTGGCTGCAGCAGCACCACAGGAGGACCACATGTTAACCATGACCATGAAAAGATATCCCACAAAATGACGAGCACCAGGGAAGAAAAGCCTGGGGTGACTTCGCGGGTGATGGCTCCAGGCTGCTCCCAGATCCACTTGCATTTCCCCAGCTCTCCCAGGAATGACTAGGGTTGCATTTTTGGCAGCCTCTCCAGTCCCAGACAAAACTGGAGATCATTTTGTTTCTGGGTATGAGGAAAGGCAAAATGTGCGAGTCATGGCATGGCTCGTGTGGAGTGCTGACTGCCACAGCTCTTGCCAGAGCTGGCTACCAGGACAACCAGCAATTCCCAGTACGGCTGCTGTTTGTCTTGGCACTGCCCTCTTGGATTCCCAGCTAGGCAGCCCAGATACTGAGGGATTTATGTGATTTACCCATGGTCATGCTGAAGATTTTGGCCAAGGAAGAATTTAATCCCAGGTAGGGGAGATCTACAAGTTTATGTCTTAACAACCCAAACATTCTTTTATAACTTCTTTCCCTTCTCATATCTCAGGAAATGTTGTCTCATGTCTTTTTTACCTTCCTCTTCAAGATGTCTTTAGCAAGGCTGCCTGTGAGAAACAAGTAAGCAAAGACACTTCCTCATTCTGGGTGTTAATTTTTCATCTCTTTGCTATGCCAGGCTGGGCACTGATGCTTGCGAAGCCTGAGCCAGATGCGCCAACTTCTCTCTGCCCCCAACATCTCTCTGCTTCATTACAGCCTTGTTCCCTGCTGTCAGAAATGAGCCAGTAACTCCCCAGGGCAGGGCTGTGTACCTGGGCAGACTGGGAGGGTCTAGCATACTTTCCAGTACTGAAATAATTAGCAGTTAAGTCATTAATTAATAGCTCACCTGGATTTTGACGGGCACGTGAAGCACTTTGTAATGGCTGCGATTAGTAAAGGATCCTCTCTTTAAGTCTAGAAGAATAGGGCTAGAAGCAGAAAAAAATCAGAGGCAATCCCTCCTACATCCCTGAGAGATGTGGAGACTTCCCATCAGACAGACAGATGCTGCCTATCCTCCAGACATCTGGTGCTTTGATGCTGATGGTGGGAAATGTTCTTGGCCTGCTCTGGCAACTGCTGCTATCTGAGACATGTCTTTCTTCCCAGCAGTAACTGGGATTGGAAGGAATCATGTAATGGGAGAGAAATGCCACTCTGTAACTGCATCGGGGTGTGCAAAGGAGGGAAATATCATCCTCTTAGTATCCCCAGTAAATGTGCAATTGAGTTAATTACTCAGATCCTTCGCTTTCTCTCATCACCATATAAACTTGAGCCCTTTGATGGCATTGAGCAGCAGCAGTGAGTCTGAACACCTATGAAACAAGCAGTACTCTGGAAAATGAGGATGCAAAACACCTCACTTCTATTTATTATAATGCAACTCCTGCCACACACAGGCAGAGCTGGAAGATGTTGAGGTATGGGCTTTGATCGCCAGAAAACCATGTTCTGACCCAGGTATGCAGACCTTGAAGATCTTAAAGGTCCATGGAAGGTTGGTGGGCTGGCTGGAGGAGAAGCCGCTGTGCACTCATCAATACCATCACCCATCAGCCTGCAGCACAGGAAAGAATGGCAGGGCCCAAAGAAGCAGCATTTCCACGTGGAGATTGACACATCTTGTGCAGCATGGGGCATAAAAGTTCTTTGGGGATGTTGCTGGATCAGCTTCCTGGCCTGGGAGACACTTAATGGTACAGCTATAAACATTGATTAAAGTAAAACAGAGGATTTTGTTCCCCATCATGCAGAAATAAAACAAATAAAAGATGTGATGTAGTATTGAACAGGATGCCCAGGGAAGTTGTGGATGCTCCATCACTGGATGTGTTCAAGACCAGGTTGGATGGGGCTTTGACCAAACTGGTGCAGTGGGACGTGTCCCTGCCTATGACAGGGAGGTTAGAACTAGGAGATCTTTAAGGTCCCTTCCAATCCAAACCATTCTGGGATTTTATGATTTTACGATTCTATGATTTTGTTCTAAATCCACCCCCCCTCCATTTTCCAGAATAGGAAAAGGGGAGAGTGAGTTTTACATGGAAACAAGCACAAAGATGACCTTCCCCCCAAGCAGGGGGCTTGGTTTGTGTGCAAAAATCCTTGTTTTGTGAAGACATCTGGCAATCAAAGATAAAATCAAAGACAAAAAAGTTTGGTGGAAAATTTCCAACCAGTTCTAGTGTCAGGTCACAACCCCGAGTTTAACTATCCTGGCAGAACAAATAAGCCCATCAGACACTCTGATCCTAAGATAATATGGCCATATACTGCCTCAGACAGACAGGTTGACTCAAAGTCCAGAGTTTAAAATATGTGCAATAAAACCAAAAAAGAAGCAAGAAACATGAAGCAGTCCCACAGTTGTTAACCCATAGCTCTGCTGCTGCAATGAATGTCATATTTGTGTGCCTGAATGTAACTGAGCTCCTTGGGGTGGTCTTTTATGTACCTGTAAAGCAGTGTCTACGTGTACAGCACTCTGTAAATAAATAATGCGCAGTAATAACAGTTAATAAAATATGTTGGATGGTGGGGCAATTTGGCTGTTCAGCTGGATTGCTGTTGACAATTCAGAGATCTGATTTATGACTTTGAGGTCATTCTGGGAAATATTATACCATGGTTGTCTCATCCTGTTGCCATGTTTTTCTGATTATTTGTATATTTTTTCTGTTGAGAAAAGCAAGTGCTATTCCATTATACTAAAGACTTGAAGTCAGAAGAGAACATCATGGTCTTCTCCTTTGTGCTCCAGTAATTTCTTGCCAAACTAGTGGTTTTCCATTTGTGGTCTGTGAGTAATGGTGGCTGTAAAGGTTATTTTAGAAGGGTCTGTAAAGGTGACTAAGAAAAGGTATTTTTTTTCAAAGGTCTCCACAAGCTACTGGCTTAAACAGTATCTCAGAAAACATTAAAATCTATTTTGAGGATATGAAGGAGCAGAGCCCTCCTAGTGTTCATTGCCACCATCTGCTTGTATCTCGCTTTCCATTTGCATCTCTCTCTCTCTCCAGACCTCTGTATTTCGTTTTGGCTTTGTCTGTCCAGCAAGAGAGTGCTGTGCTATGTGAGGTGATGCTCTAGTGTGGTGGTCTACAGCCTGTGAGTCATCCCAGTCTGTCCCTCACAATTGCAGTGAATCCTGTAGTCCACAACACCCATCAAACAGTTACAGCAGCTCCTCCAGACAATACTGGCTGTACTTGCCTCCTGCCATCAATACTAAACTCGAGACTAGGAGGAAAAGATGGAAAGTCTTATTTCTAATGTGCTAAATAGAGAAAGCAGAAGAGAGTTCAAGTGTCCACATTGTCCTAGGATATTCAGCTGTTATAGAGAAGTTAAGGGAAATTCCTTTAAGATCTTGGAACAAAGACCGTGAAGGAGGTTTAAGAGCCCAACAATCCCTGCCAATGTGGTTCACTTTCCCGTCCCCAGATCTGATGTCTTATTTTAGAGAAGCATGGAATATTTGGGGTTTGAAGTGACCCTTGAAGGTCATCTAGTCCAGTCCCCTGCACTGAGCAGGGACATCTATGACTAGAGCAGGTTGTTCAGAGCCCTGTCCAGCCTGACCTGGAATGTTTCCAGGGATGAGTCATCTACCATCTCTCTGGGCAACTTGTGTCAGTGTTTCACCACCCTGAGTGTAAAAAAAATGTCTTCCTTATATCTGAATATCTAGTTCTCTTAGTTTGAAACCATTACTCCTTGTTTTATTGCTACGGGTGCTACTAAAAAGATTGTCCCCATCTTTCTTACAAGCCCTGTTTAAGTACTGAAAGGCTGCAGTAAGGTCTCCCCGGGGCCTTTTCTTCACAAGTTGTGAGCAAGACATGCTGACCAGGTACCTGAAATACTGTAATATCATTGCAATCGTCAATATTTCTGTTCACTCCTATGGTGGTTCAACTTTATTAGATACAGCTCTCCAGTGGATCTGAAGACATACCACTTCAGACTTCTGCATAGGGAGCACAACTGGGTTGTCACAGTGAGGATGAGGAGGCAGGTCCAAAACTACCTGCATCACTGGGGACCCATTTAGACAGCAGCAACAGTAAGTTTGGTACCCTCTGATGGGGTTGCTCTTAGTGGATTTATAGTCAACACAGTCAGTGGGCAGTCGAGAGTGATTCGTCACAGCCTAAAGAAGACATCTGCAACACCTAAGATGAATCGTGCCCTGTACGTGTCTATTTCCGTCCATTGACTATGAAGGGGACCTTGAGGGACTGACTAAGCTGAGAACATGTCTGACATTACATAGGGTGAATATCATCCTCAATGACTCTTACCAAGCTTCATTATCTAATCCCAGGATCATATCCCTGTCCTGTCATCTGGTCCCTCCCAGAAACTCCTTCCTCAGACACTGAAGATATCTTGACTCTGCTTGAAAGGCTCCAAGCCCCAGCAAAAAAAAAAATACATTCATAAGACAATTAGAAAAAGGCTTATTTCCACTTATGGCTCACTTTTGTTTTGCTAGGCAAAGCAAAGCAAACAACTTCAGTCCCCTGTCACCAGACACTGCAGCCAGCTTTCCACTGCACCTGCTCCAGTATAAAGTTGCACAGTGACAATTCCCCATCAGCAGTGATGTTTGGAGATCTCTATCAAGGCAGGTGTGCAGCAAATGTTCTCTTTGTGCAGGGAGTACCCCACTCTGCTGATTGCCAGCACGAGCTGTACAACACAGAGACACAAGGCTTTACATCTTATGGCTCTGCGTGGGGTGAATATAATCTTCTCCTGCACCTGAAAGTCTGCTTTAAAAATGTTGTCAGCCAACCACACAAACTGCTGTGGGGAAACAGGTTGCAATAGAAAATATTCCTGCTCACCAAATGCAGCTCTGGGGGCCGGGGGGAGGGGGCTCCTTGGGTTGCCTTTTCAGTGGTGTGGGTGAGAAAACCATCACAAGCATGACAGCAAACACCATATAGACCAATGCTCCTCCAATCTGCTATATCAGCAGGTGTGGCAGTAAAAATCCAGAGCTGGACAACAGGCAGAGCCTGTGTTTTGCAAAGGAAGTGGAGGTATGATGTGTTTGGTGTTGCTACTATACCCTCTTCTAAATGAAGAAGGTACTTCTCACTCTAATTCTTTCCTGGTATTACTCTGAGACTCTATTTGGCTAAAGTTTGCCTTTATCACATGAGTTAGAGTGATGTGCAAGTGGCAGGTCACAAAGATTGTAGAATGTCTCCTAGCAATTAGCTTGATCCTGTCTATACTTAGCTACTCCATTTAACCATTAGAAAGGATCATTGTAACAGGCATTAGCAAAACGACAGACAAGCAGAAATCTGCATCCTTAGCTAGAATGACTTTCTCCTAACCACCTCCCCTCCCAGACTACTGAGCTACATTTAAAAACCCATATCTGAGCTTCCACAGGTCGACTTTCATGTCGGCTCACAGCTAAAGAGCAGAAAGGCCTTGGTGTTGAGAAAGCAAGTATGATAAAGCACCTCCTTGGGAAAGGGATCTGCAGTCTTCAGCATCTTGCAGGCCACATTTATTTGTCACCGATGGGAAAAAGCAGCTACTTTGTTCACCCGCCGGACGACCGCAGCGCAGAGATGGATTAAACCCAGCCGAGCTTTCTTCTGATTGCTCCTGCCGTGCAGCATCCCCAGCAGCCTGCCGACGCAGGGGCTGGTTTATTGTTGGATGCCGAATGGGTGCCAAAGATAAGCTTTCTCAAAGGAAAGTCCCTCTCTGATCCCGCTCTTCTACCGGTGGCACGCTAATAAAGTAAATTCGGTTCTGCGAGGGCCATGTGCACAGAGCCCAGCTCCCGGACGTGGAATTCCTGGTCCTCGCCAACTTTCCCCTAAAGGTTTTTTTTTTTTTTTTTATTCCAATAAATCACGGAGCTGAGTTATGGGGCTGTGTTTGGTGGGGGCTGCTTTTAATTGCAGTTTTAGGAACTGTGGGAAAGCAGAATTAATGCCATATGGTTTTTAGGCTTTCAGACCAGTCGCGGGGTCTCGCTTTCAGTTTTGGCTGGGATTCAAACATCACAGCAAAATTTCAGGTTGCTCTGTGTCAAGCCACAGCAAGAGGGGGAAGGGGAGGAGGAGAGATGGTGGCAGGGTGAGGGGAGGGTGCTGCTGTGTGCTGCTGTGTTGCTGGGATGGAGAGGCAGAGAGAAATGAGAGTGTTTCCAGAGGTGAGGAGAAGCATTCCAGGTATAATCCATCTGCTTTCTGGCCCTATGCACAGACAAACAAGGCTGCAGCTTGTGAAAAAGGAGAATTATTGAAAAAGAGAATGGATCATACAGTGCCAGAATTTTCCTGTACACTGGCTTCTCTCACGCTGCTTCTTTCTCCAGTTTGCCTTCCCACTATGCTCCCAGTGCTGAGTGATGTGGTGTCTTCTCCACTCTTCTCCCTGCTGCTGTCAGGCTGTGGTATGGACATGCATTTATAAAGGATGAGCTTGGCGGAAGTTCAAGGTGGGGTTTACATACCATAGGACTGACTTCTGCGAGCATGGGTCAGCCCCTGAAATGTTGGAACAAAAATCACGAGAGAGCCAGGCTCTCTTTAGCTGTTTGAAGCCTTCTGGTCCCAGACAGACCTCAGGGACTGTTTCTCCAGGTATCTTCAGCCTGGTTCCTTCTGAGAACAAGAACTGAGAACTGAAGCCTGCTCTAAAAGGACAGCTCTCATTCAAACACAACCCCACCCTGTGCCCTGCAAGGGAGTGTGAGACTCTACCATGTCCTTTCTGCTTCATTGGCACCAGGGCTTTAGCAGGGATCTGTGTCAATCACCTGCCCAGTGCACACCCACTGTGGGAAGAGCACGCTCAGTGTGTGGAAAACCTTGTCCTCAGAGTGGAGCAGGCTCAGCATAATACGGACCGCAGTTTCTGTTCCCTCTATACTTGCTGTGTCTGGGTACTGATTCATGGTAGATATTGTGTGAGTCTAATCCCTCTCTGTTCACAGGACATGGCCATGCCCACCACTCCAGGTGAGCACCAGCCACCTGGCCACTCATCCCAGTCTTCATCTGATAAGATTTGTAGACTCACTACACTCAGCCCCAGGCTGGTATTTGCAGATCATCAGACACACTTGCTGAGCTTGAAAAGGTGTCATTTTGCCTGTTCTGATGCCAAGCCAGGACTCAGCTGTCCATGTTACAGGTGATGGAAATGATGAAGTCCTCATGCCCTGAAAGCCTTGTCCAAGAGTCCATTGAAATGCCTTTCCCCTCCAAATCTTGCTGATTGTATACATAGCAGTTGCTTCACCTAACTCATAAATAAGACTACTGAAAAAGAAAAGATGGCTTTTTGTAAGCTCTGGGCATCATGGGAATGGAGGCAAGTGAGAGACTGAATAGTGAGAAAAGTCCCAGGTGAGCATGGATGTCCAATACACAGAGGCAACCTCTCTCTTTCCCCCCTGTTTTCTGGGAGCTGCAAAAAGATTGTGACTTTGTCATGTTGGGACACCACCATGAACAGGTTTCCCTCCTCTCTTCTATTCTGACTTGCTTTTAGTTTGGATTTAAAATATCCTGAAAGCAGCATGGGATGTCCCAGTCAACAGCGTTGCGGGGAGAGACAACTCATCCAGGTGGGACCCATCCAGCACGTGTGATCATGCAACCACTTTTTGGAGCATGACTAACTGTGACAATTAGTCACCACTGGTAAATAACAAAAGGATGACTCTGGTCAAGTCAGAGATAATAGTTAGTTAGCTCATTCGCTACTATGGTATGAGGAAGGGGGGATCTGTCAGATGACTTGGCTCTGATGGGGGAAAAACCCATGCATAACATGTCACAGGGGTTAGCTGAAATTTCCAGGTCTGAGGATGATATTGCCCATTCTAGATGTTGCCATCAGTGTTACCTAAACAGCTTACTCTGAAATTTATCCAGCAAGCAAAAACCACTTGCATATAATAAAGGTTGTGATGTGCATTAAAAAGGGTCCAAGGAGCTATTTCTACCAGCTCTGAGTAGGTGTAAATACCTGATGACTTCCAGGTCTTGTCAATTATTGGAAGTTACTTTATTTTGCAGAAAAATAAAAACCACAATCCCAGAGCTGCTCGAGATTTTTTGAGAAAATCACTCTCCATCTAAAATGCCTTCACAAGAATAAATTTTCATGAAAAGCTTTCAGTGAAACATTTTAACAAATTGCATTTCCTCAATTTCACTTCAGCAGTCTTAAAATGATACAGTGACACAGAGAGATATTGTTTCAACTTGCTTTGATTCATTTTCTATCGCATTGCAGTATTAATTGAAACATTTTCAATGTGTGTTATATTTTCTTGTGCTGGGGTTTATGTTGCATGGGCCTTTGTTATGTTTGGCTTTGACATTATCAAGGTGAAATGTTTCGGTGGTGTCAGACTGAATGGCTTTTATGGTTTGGTTCAGATTTGGAATGATAAATAGGAAGCAAATGTGGACATTTCCCAGGGGACAAAATTTCTAAATTCCAGCCAGCTCTGCCTCTGTGTTTAGAAGCAAACCATGCTTTCTGGGCACTAAACCTACAACTCTGGAGAGCTGGTCTGTCTCCCAGTTCCACCACTGCCCTGGGCAAGGCACTTAGGACTTGATTACATGGGGAAAGAGACCAGAACAGTTATTCACGATCACCCAAAGTATGTGCATTTACTACATATGAAGGGGGAATTAATGTCTACAGCAGTTCTTCAGCCTGGCCCACTCGCCCTAAACTTGGTTTACCAGGAACTCAGCTCACCCTAAGTGAAACATCGGTTGAGCTCAGATGAACCTTCCTTTATGCTGACTGCAAAAGAAGCCCAAGGTGAATACCTCAGCTGAAGATGTGCAACATTCCTCTGATGAATCACCTTCCTAGTGTCTGGTGCAATGAAATTTGGCCCATTCTCAGAACAGCTTACACCCATGCACAAAGGCTATAGCTACACTGCTGTCCTCCATTTCTCCAGGTTGGCAGCCTCAGTGGGGCAAAAAAAGGTGCTGCAGACTGGTACCCTATCCAGACCCTCCAGCAACCAGGACCACATCTATCATTTAGTCTGGACATGATCTCAAGCTCTACAAGTGGCATGGAATTTTAAATTCACACCAAAGTTCATTCCCTAGTTACTTCCCTACATAAGCCCCCCTTAATCTGCCTATCTGTCCAATTTGTCACCTGTAAAATGAGCATTATGCTGATGCTTCTTGTCTCCAATTGGTCCATCTAGATAAATTAGGAGCATCTTTCTGTGTACGTTCAGGGATGAGTACAAGGGATCTTTCATCTTGTTCAGACCTCATTACAACCCAGAATAGTTGTCCTTTGTGTTTCCTGCATCACAGAAACAGTTTCTTTTTGTGTGATCAAAAATAGCACCATTAAATACTTACAAACATCTCCCTGGTGAAACTGATTACTGTTTCGCTACCAATTTGCACAATCACACTATTCATCTAGTTTGTAGATCTACACTGTCAGCACCAAGCTACTCAGCCTTTTAAGACTGTGTTGGTCACAACTCATGAAGACCTCTTCCCGTTGACACCTAGGATGTAAGTGCCATCTGTCTTGCTGGGAACAATGTCCTCACCAGCTGATAAGCAAGCCCACCTCGTGTCTCCTGGAGGGTGTCCCATCCTTCATTTAACAGGCTGGGAAACAAATGATGAGGGGTTAGGGCAAGAAGGGACAACCAGGACTACAGCTGATGGTTTCTCATCCTAACCGCCTGGTCTGTGTGACAGCCCCAGCTGCCTCTCTGGAGACGTCTGAGGGAGGGGAAATGAGGAAGAGCTGTCAAAGACAGACAACACAGCAGTTTCAGATGTGTATTTCAGTTCACCTCAAAGACCTCACTGCTACGTTTTTGCAGCGCCTTTGTCTTGTTTTCCTTCACACACAAGTTTTCTGAAGCACCTTCTCATCTGGAAAGCCCCTCAGGAGGTCTGTGGACTTGAGGATCAACTCTTTCCTCCCCTACACATCCAGGATGGGTTTGCAAATCACTTTACCAGGACAAGAAGTGTGACGGGCTATTTGCACTTCCCTATTTAGTTGCCCACTTTGCTATAAAAGAGTCAAACCAGAGCAATAGTGCCATGTCTGGCAGCTGAACCTCAGATCTTCTCAACATCTTCTGACTTGTTTTGGAAGGCTGTGCAATTCTTTGCACTTTTTTTTGCTGGTTTCCTGGGCTTGTTAAATAACAAAACAAAAAAATAGAAATTCAAATAAAGTTGCAGCTGCTGGGCTCAAACCCAGCTCTTTAACACCAAAGGAGTGTGCAGGCAGAGAGGGGCAGCATGAGGCTTCACTTTTCTGACTCAACAGGGGAAGAAAAGCATCAGAAGGGGCTAATTTTGCAATTGGCACAAAAAGCTGTTGGACACCTTGCACTCCTTGTCTTTCAAAGTAATCTAGGCAGCTACACCCCTTCACTGCCCTTCTGCTTCAGAAAACATCTCTGAAATGGAAGATTATTGCTGCCTGCAGTAATATCTGCTCCATTTATGACATTTCTTGTCTTTATGGAACTCCTTTCACAGGTGTTACAACTGGACATTGGAGCTGATGTTCTGGGTCAGGCCAAAGGCAGAAAAGAGAATTTGGTGGTATTTCCCATCAGTCTGGCAATCACCAGGCTCCCTCCTTTCCACCTACTGGGTCCTGGATGAGGCTTGAGCTGTATCAACGACTCAACAGAGATTTAGCTTCCCCCATGTGAGAGGTGTAAATGGATTTCACAGAGAAGCTGGAGTATGAACAGGCTTGCACACATTGGTGTTTGCTGGATTGGACCTGCATCCCTTGACAGCTGGGTCCTGAAGGTAAAAAGAAACAGGGAAATCATGCAAAGGCTGTAGACTGGCAAGGGCTTTGGTTGTATGAGACACCAGCATATTTAGGTAGGTTTTTGGCCCCTTTTTAAACCAAGCCCAAGTGCTAAGCATGCAGAGCAAAAGGTGACAGCAGAAGTCATCTTTGGACTGATCAGACCCATGGCACCATGGTATAAAGAAAGAAAAATGGCAGATCTCATCCTCCTTCATCACTAAAGGCCTGAAGTAGTCCTCTTGTGAAATTGATCCAAAAGGAGCTGAGATGGTGCTAAACCTTCTTTGGACAAAATTTCCACAGCAGCCAGTCTGGTCAAGAAAGAAAATGAGAAAGATGCCACCACATTACCTCTGAGTCCCTCCCATTCCCTGATGCTTAGCACATGTGTTTGACTCTGAGTGCTCTCCCCACACTCCAGCCCCCCAGAAAAAAAACTCTATGAACAGCCTAAGGGATGTTAATGTTAACTTAAGTGCCTTAATTATCCATGGAGGATTTTATATGGACGACCTGCAAAGAATTAACTTCCGTTCCTGAAGGATGAGCTATGTCCAACTTTGCTCCAAAACGAATTCCACCTATTTAAGCAGAGATCTCTGTGGGAACACTCAGTTTGAAATAAAAGTGACTGAGTCTTATCAAAGACTGACTTTCACTAGCAGGACAAAACTCTACTTTTCAGATCAATGTGCAACACTTGCACTTACGGGACAAACTGTCCAAAACCCAAACGTGTTTATTTTGGTGCAGAATTTACATATGGAGAGGTCTCCAGAGCATTTACTGTATGACTTGGAGCAAACAGGTTGATTTCTGGGTTTCCATTTCCTCTTCTTTAAAATGAGGGTGATGCTATTTTTGATTTTTTTCAGTTTAAATAGCACTTAGCAGGTGCACCAAGCCTGCACATGCTGTGACCCTGGGCTTTACTTGATGGGCATCAGTGGGAAGGGGATCAACAACTTTGGAGGGGACATCAAGCTCATCCTCACATCAGATGACTGGGTATAGACACAGTAGCTTGTCATTTAAAATGTACTAACAGACTATGGAAAGAAACAGACACCTACTTAGACTGCCTTATTTTCAGCATTTATCTTAGGACAAAATAAATCAGGACCTTTTTAACAAATGCTACTTACCCTCATATTTAACATGTGTGGGACTTATACATGATTAAAATCCTGACACTGGTCCATCAGCCACGAATCCCAACATACCACTAGCAGTGCCTTTCAGACCTCTACAGCCGCAGGCATAGCAGTGGTTTATTGGGGTGTCTGCCACCCCTGTGGTATAACTTAAATTATTAATGGTAAGTGTGGAGTTAAGGGCAGGGTGGCCACTTTTTGCATCCCCATTGCTGTGAGGAGGGAGGTAATTCCAGAGGGGCTTGAAAAACTAAAATGGCACAGCACAAACTAAGAGGAACCTACCTTCCCTGGCTATCAGGAAACCAAAACCAAACAAGGGTTAACTAGGCAGAGCCAGCACTGACTGTAAGTGGGAGGTTTGGGCTTTATTTTATTGTCATTAATTTCCTTCCTTTTACTTTCAATAGATGAGCACAGAGTTATTTACATTAGGCACAGCTGTGCCTCACCATAAGAAACCTGAAGAGTAACAGAAAAAAACGCAGCTGAAGGCACACAGATGATTTCTGGTACTAACATCACCAAAGGCTTGTGCCATTTTTTTTCCCTTAGGAGCACACAATAACCAGGTCAGTTCCCCAGATCTTTGCTGGTCCATCTGTAGGGCGTCAGAAGAAGGGATGAGCCGCTCTCATTTTATAGGACATGAGACATTAATATGCCAGCATATCTTCTTTACTTACACTTTTATTGCAGAAATGACTAAGAAAGCTGTTATCAGTAGGTTCCAGAGTTAATGAATTGGAGCAGATCATGCTCCTTGATGTACTTCTCTGCTTAGAATAAGGCTTCATGGCCGTTCTCATTTCTGCATTTTGAAGCAATTTTTTTTTTTTTTTCTCACTTGGATAAGGGTTAGAGCCCTGCGGAAGCAGGGGGATGGAGGAGAGTCTGCATGATTGCCTGAACCACTCCCTTTCTTTATATATTTCCTTTCCTCCTCCTATTTATTTGCCTCGGCTAATGAGATGATTAAACCATGTGCTTTTTGTGCAGCTCCAGGGATGGTGAGACCTCAGCCAGAGTCTCCAGGACAAACAAATGGTCCAGAGGAAGAGATGAGCTCCCCACCTCCACCCTGCTCCCACCTCTGCTCCCTGGGACCTTGTTTATCTTAACACCAGCTGAGTTTCCCAGGGAAACCCAGCACAAGATATTCATCAGATATTCATTCCTTTGGGCAGCTGAGCCAAATGTATTGCTGGTGGACTGTTTTCACAGAAATGCCAGTAAATTCATCAGGGATCTTTGGTCCCCTCCTTAACTTGCTCCTCTGGGGCAGCACGGCATCTCTGCTGTGGTGTTGATGGAAACAGGTTTGCAGAAATACTGGGAGCTTCAGCAAGAGCCAAAGCGTTTCAGACTCCTGGCACATCCAAAAGTCAACACCTCACTGCTACATGACTTCCCTCCCACCCAGGTTTCTGCACAGCCGGCCAGAGGCTTTATTTATGGGCTGGGATGCTCAGCAGTGAAAACGGTTAGAGCTCTTGGCATCAGGGGTCATAATTACCCTTCCAAGTTAACACCCATTGAGATGAATGGGAGCACACCCTTTTCTGCGGGTGTTATTGTTGCAGTCTGCCTGGCTGCAGACTCAAAGGCCAGAGTTTACCTTGGTTTGCAACCAGAAAGGCTAGAAACCGCCTCTCTCTCTCTCTTTTTTTTTTTTTTTTTTTTTTTTTTTTTTTTTTTATAAAAAAAAAAAAGAAGTTTTTTTTTTTTTTTGTTTGTGGGGGGGGGAGGGGGGGGAGACGGAAAGAGAGTATATTTTTGGTTGTG
>WTSP01013426.1:59682-83668 GCA_025331215.1 Actenoides lindsayi | reverse complement strand
TCTTCTCTTCTCTTCTCTTCTCTTCTCTTCTCTTCTCTTCTCTTCTCTTCTCTTCTCTTCTCTTCTCTTCTCTTCGTTCAATCTACCTTTCATTGAGTGAGTGAGTAGGGATTTGAGCAGTCACCCCTTAACAATTTTTAAAGGTGCAGTTTTTACTCTGGTGTTTCTTAATCTCATGTTATATCCAGAAATAGTCCCTGGCCACTTGGCTGTTCAATGGGCATAGCTGCTGCCCCTCCTCGAGCTACAAGCAGACCCTCAAAGCCCACCACTGGCTTAACTAACTGACTTTGACATGCCCAGTGGGGTTGCCTCAAATTGGGAGCACCAGCCAGCCCTGTAGACATGCAGCAGCCTGCGAGGATTTGCAGAGCAGGGTATTGTATTTTGCTGGAGTTCCCCAAGGCACAAGAAATCTCCAGCTTGAGGGAGTTGGCATGGCCATGTGTGTGTGCTACCACCCTCCCAGGCATAAAGGTCTGGTTAAACACCCTGACACTAAAAAGGAACTGATGGGTGTCTTGGGGGAAATAGTGGTTACTGAGAAGAGTTTTGGTTTTGTCTAAACTTTCCATGGATAAATTCCCCCTTTTCAGAGAAAAGCTGCATGCCTACTTATTACGAAGAAACATGTCTATATACATATAAACATACACACACGTTATTATACAAACTGTAAGCACATCTCTCTGTGTGGATATGCACATATACATGTAGACATCCACACAGACATACTTGGATTTCAGGCATTCTGTATCTGTTCTGCAGCAACAAGTGTTTCCAAATTATGGTGAGTGTCTGTGCAGAAAAAGGACAATTTTAAAATCTCGCAGCTGAAACACCGATCTTTAAAGGAAATTAATTTTACAAGAAAATTTCCAATTGGTGCTGCTGATCAGCATTGACTAACCACCCCGAGGAGTGGGGCACTGGCATGGACGTTTTAGAAGAGTTATCATCAAACTATCACAGGGGGTGGAGAGGATTTGCTGTTCATTCTGAAACCTGTTGCCAAAATGGTATAAATGGATTGGGAAAAGGACTTTTTCTGGCATAAGTGCATCTGCGCTGGGACTTCTAGTTCTGGTGGGGAAAGGTGTAAGTTTTGCTGCTATATCTCAGTCTAAATTACCACCTGATACAGCTCCGGTGAGGGTCTCCACTGAACCACCTGACAGGTAACTCTGGCGTGTCCTGGTCTGACCTCTTCATTTATAGTAATCTGTAGTTGTCCTGACGTTCTGGAGGTCCCCAGAGCCTCTCTGGATGTGTTTTCTGCTTCTGTGCCCCAGAAATGGGACTCTGTGGTGCAGATGCACTGGCTGGACATTGTGAGTTTGCTGTTCCTCGCTCCCAAGGTCTTACTGCAGCGGGATCATGCAAGTGCACATACTTTGCAGGAGCTCAAAGCACAATGACTCTTCGCTGTAGCACAAGGAATAAACAGTTGCAGAGGCAAAACAATACAACATCTGTGGGCACTTCCCTGCCTGAGCTGGTGGGTTTTTTTCTTACATTCTACTGACTTTATTCATATACCCAAAAAAATGTCCTATATCTTTCTCCTCCTACACAGGGTTTCTCTTCTAAACCATTCTCTTCTCCCCCCTCTTCTAAGGAAGCTTTTTTTTTCCCTGTGCAGGTTCTTCAATTCAAAGGATGTCTGTGTTGAAAAAAAAAATCCTGCCTCTTTGTTCTTTATTCTACACAGGTTTCCTTTTAAGTGGCTGGAGAGACCTTGATTTCTCTAAGTGCCAGAACCCTTTGTCAGGTTGGCTCTCTGATCAGGCTTCTCCGTGGAGCTGAATCCCTTGCCAAGCTTTCCCACATTTAGCCAACAACCCCTTTGAGTTGAGTCCTGAAAAACTGGCTTGCCCTCAGCAGCAGCTATCTCTTTGTCCAACAGAGCTCCATTTGAATGGGTAATCATCAAAGTTTAATGAGCCTCCTTTGTGAGTCTTATTCCAGGTGGAAGGATTTTTAGATATTTTTTTCTTGTGGGTTTTCACTCAAAAATATGTAGGCAAGAAGACAAAGCAAAGAGCTCTATACCCAAAGCAGAGTTTTCTGCTTGATACCTGCCTAAGCCTTTCCAGAAAAATGGTATCAATAATTCAGACAAGGTGCAAGGAAAGACAGGGAGGACAGGCTATCACCCCACCATCTGCTAGCTGCTTGATGCTTGAACGGCACATGGAGAGAGACTGCAGCAAAACAATAAACTAGGTTTTGAGAAAGTCCTTGTCTTATTTGGAGCCTGAAAATTTCCAACTACAACTTCACCTTTACTCACTTCACCTCCAGCTCAGCTCTCAGGTGCTGTGTTTGTGCCCTATTTCTGACACTTCGATGAGCAGGATAGTCTTAATTATGAGCCCACGACCAGAAAGAACTTGTCAACTCGATGTTTACCCACCTTGGAATAAGCTCAACCAACCCTCCCTCTCCTGGAGGTCCACCAATCTAAGAAAAAATTATGTCAAGCAAACACTGCCTGCCTTTTTGGCCAGCTGGTAGCTCTGGTATGTCTGCTCTGATAATGAGAAGAGGGAAAGAGAAAGGGATAGTTTCAGGAAGGGAAGCCACTGCACTTCCCATCCCTGGCTGCACAAATTCTCAATTGCTTCAGGGCTGACCTCTGTGGGTAGAGCCCAGGCGGCTTCTCCAGCTGATGCTCTAGCTGGAGCATCAGGGAGGGGGTTGGAAATTGATAGCTGTGCTGTCAAGATAAGTTATTTCCCAGAAAATCAGATCAGCTTTTGTTGTTGTTATTGTTTCTTTCTTTCTGGGATAAGAAATGATGCTGAGTCAGCTGAAGTGTACCACTGACAGCACCCACAGAAGATTCAAAACTGTGGGTATGTTAGTGCCGTGGTCTATCAGGCACGTAGAAGAGGAGGTCACTACATGGACAATTAAATTAAAAAGTAATAAATAGCCAAGGCTGCATTATCAGTGTAAAATAGATTTTAATGGTCACGGTGAGGTCACAAGGTGTTCTGAGGCCTATCAGAGGGGGTTATAAGAGTCCCTGTGGCCTACTTTAGTGATAACATTGGCAAACAAGGGAAAGAGCCCACCTGGTATTTAGGCACTTAGTTGAACCCATTAGAAGTGAGGCAACTAAATCTGCAAGCCACAAACCATGAGCTTGGCAGACCTCAGAAAATGTGAGCTCTGGGTTGGCACATCACATGGGGGTTGCACTTCATCTGAGTAGGTGGCTTTCTTGCAGATTTTCTAAGATTTCCCCATCAGCATGCCCTCCTGACATCACCTAAAGTGGACACCACAGCTTTCCAGTGGCTTGAACCTCCCAAACAGACCTGCTCTCACCATGGGTCCCAGAGGAGTGGTTGAGCACCCAAGAAGGGCTCAGGCTGAGGTGGATCTCAGACAGTTAAGTTGTTAGCAGGTGCTTTGTTGTTGGGGATGCAGGAAGAGCAGGCTGGCTGTGTTACTGTCTTGCTAGACACCATGTACAGTAGAGGACCCAAAGGGTCGTCTATGCTTTAACTCATCTAAGTGTCTTGACGACTGGGGCAGAGTGGGAGGCAAATTAACCAGAACTGAGGCAGGAAAACCACAACAGGACACACTGAATTCTTGGAAATCAGGCCTTAAAAACAGGTATTATTTCCTTGTTTTGTTTTTTTTTGTCAGAATTCAGAAGAACATAACAAAAACAGGTCCTCTGGTCGGGGCTGGTTTACCATCTGGGAAAGGATGTCTTCAGCAGAGTTGAAGCAGACTGTGGCTGTGGTATAACAAACACTCAATGTATTTCTGAAGAAAAAAAAAAAAAAAGGAAAGGAAAAATTAAGAGAGAGGTAATCTGGCTGCATTTGCACAGCCTGTTTACAGTTGCCTGGTGAAAAAGCTCTGACAAAACATTTTGCTGGTAGGAATGGGTGCAGAGGCTGACGCCTCCACCTATGAATTCTGATGCCTGTGGCCTTCAGATGTTCTGTTTCCAAGTAATGAGATCTGACACTCAGGCTGTCCCTTGGGTAGGGCCACAAGCTATTGTCGTGCTCCTGGTGAGGACACCTTGAGTGGGGTTGATGTCTGACTATTGCTAAGAGCACAAGAGTGAGTCAGAGATGCCCACACTGGCTTCCCACACATCCATCCACTGTGTCACCTCAGTGTGGCCAAACTTTTATTGATCTTACTGCACTGCTTTGCCTGGGCTTCCCAGCTAGTTTAAGAACTCCCATGCAACGAGACATACAGCAAGGTCTTCATTGAAGCCTGTCATACAGCCATACGTAGGGCTGCTAGGAGATCTTCTCAGACCCAGGTAGGCTGTTCTGATGCTTGATCTCTAACCTGAGATGCCAGCTTGACCCCTGCAATAGCTCTCTTCATGTCCTCCAGTTGAATAGAGGCTATTCTAAAATTAACAAACCCTCTCTGAAAGTCTTATGCCAGGCATAAGAGTAACCCTGTCCTTCCTTGAGGGCTGGAGGCAGGAATCAGATAAAGAAAATGGCCTCTTAGCCAAAACTGCTTGTGATACCAATATTGCAACACTCCAACATTGTTAGTGACACCATGAGACAAATTATTGTCTTACACCACACAGGAAGAGGGAATACAGATTAGAGTCACCATGTAACACCTCTCCCATGCTTCACGTACCACTCCCCGTCATGTTAGATCAATGTAATGGGACCTCTGTGCAGCTTTTGGAGGTGTCAGGAGGAAAAAGCTGGATGCTATTTTTATCTGATTATTGTCCAAACGAAGCCGATGTGACAGGCTTCAGAATTAAACACCACATTAAAACCAGTTTGGCTGCTTTATTGCCACCACCTGAGTGAATGAAGCACCTGGATGAAGAAGGCAGGTCCCAACAGACCGGAGTTAGACATTTGGCAGAGATATCGAGGGCATCTCTCAGCAGTGGAGTAGTTAACACTCACGGGCATTTCCAGACAAAGAGTTTTAATCGTTGAACACCAGTTAGCAACGCCTGCTTCGATAAATGGACTGATGTCTCTACTTTCTCTCAGCGCTGCTATTTCCAGCTTTCAGGCAAAGAGCACTTCGCTTTAGCTAATTACTCTGAGAGCGCAGCAGGGATTCTGGGGCTGCAGATTTCACACAGTTTCTATTAATATCCCCCAGGGCTTCCAGGTTTATGTTTCTCTGGGATAACACCGATCTCTCTCTTTGCCAAGACCACTCAGGTCTTGTGCATCCACTCACTCCCAACCACTTAACATGGCAGCTAGCTAATAATTTCCCTTATCATACAACTCTCCTGATAAAGCTGCTTTGCAATAGCAGTGAGGACTGGTGCCTGGTTCCCTTAGATCTGCCCCTGGCTCCAGTGGAGACTGGAGCCTCCCAGCAGAAGAGGAGCAGACACTATGGGATGGAGCTGTCTCAGGGCTTGGAGGTGCCTTGCCCCACACTGTGACTCTCACCTTGCTGTCCGCTGCCTTGAGCTAAACACCACATGAAGTGTTTACCACTGATCTAGAGGGCATGAGGAGGGGCAGGTGCCTAAAAACAGCTCCCAGAAATCCTAGCAAGCTCCATGGAGAGACACTGAATGTGACTGACAGGAGATGCTGAGGAGAGGGATGCAGAGTCAGCATCTCTGGGGCTCAGCATCTCACCCTGCCCAGCAGCCTCCCCCAGCGTAGGTGCCCAGCCAGCCTTTCCAATGGGAAAGGCAGGAATAAGCAGAGTCTCCTTTTCCCCAAAAGATGGAGGGATATGAGCACTGGCATAGCAGAGTTCAAGATGTAATGCTTTAGAAACAAAAGGCAGCTTTAAAACCCTCATTGCATTTGCAGCACCCTCCTCTTGCCTGTGCACAGCCTTGACTGGAGGTAGGGATTCAGACAGGGCTCATGCATCCTGGTTTAAATAGCTCATCTGGCTTTGTCTTAAATTTACAGGGATTACACTGAATCAAAGAGTGCAAGGCTGGGAGTTTAAGAAGTTTTTTTTTCCTGTGAATCCTAAAAGATGTCTTGCATCAAAAGCACACATTGACCGCTGCAACTTTGTTATTGTCATAAGGGACTTGTTTTCGCTCTCTGTTGCACGATCCAAAGCTTAAAGTCAACAGAGACAGGTCTGTTGACTCCCCTGCGCTTTATTAGCCTGATAGCAGAGCTCATGGCCATCCTCTTTAGAGTGATCATAGAAAACTTAAAACAGAGGTAGACAATTTTTTAAAAAGACAAGTACAGGTAAGTACATGTGAACATGTGCAAAACCATACATTTTTTCCATGAATCCTCCAGGTAGTCCTTGTGCTCTTGCAGTCACAGGGTAGTTTTTTTGTTGTTGGTTTTTTTTTTAAAGAAGTTTTCTTTCCCTTTTCTTCCTGAATGGTTAACACGAATAACTCAGTAGTGAGAGCTGGGGAACAGGGTACTAGTCACACTAGCATAAAAACCATAAAGCACTGTCTTATCCTATGCAAAGAAAGGAAAAAGAAATAGCTGTAATCCCCTAATTACTTATAGCTATAGTCATTGGCTGTCCAGCATCTTCTTTAAACCGGTGGCAATCCTGAAACTCAGATCAAGACTTCATTGTTCTTCCAGAAAAATCCAACATTGTGTTAGTGTAAACTAAAGAGTTGCAGGCAATAAAAGGCTGTTTTGGGGATGGTTGGCGTGGAGGTTACCGGTGACAGCTGGTGGGTGTCTGATGGGGCTGCCCTTTCTAGCTACCATCTGGACTTTGCATAGGACATGCAAGAATAAGCTACTTATACCTTAATAAGGAAAAAGCCTGTAAAAATGGAATGGGGGGTGGTGGTTTGGCTGCAAGATCGCTCTGCAAATAAACAGGAATGTGAACTTGGGATTTCCTGCTCCGTGTAGGCTGAGACAAGGACCACAGCTGAAGATTGAAAGCACCTAGAAGTTGCAGAGATATTTAAACATTTTGTCCCTGATGTACTAGTGTGTGTGAATTTATTTTTAATTTCATTATTATTATTGAGGATTAAATAGTTTTAATCACAGCAGAGTCAGGAACAGCAATGTCCCAGTGAGCCTGGTTCTTTCACTCAAACAAACCCAAAAGGTGCAAAACTGTTGTTTGCAGTCCATGGGGAAAGGGAGGGATGGGGCCAGGTTTGCAAAGTGAGAGGGCAATAATGCAGGAGATAAACACAGGACCAGCACGCACTCAGTATGAGTATGGTCTGCCATCAGCACACAGAGATATCCACTTATGCTCCCTTCAGCAAGAGGGCTGCCTTTGGGTGGACCAGATTTACACCCTCACTTCAGAAAGAGTAATTGCACTGGACCTGGGTTCACCCCACAGCCTCTCAACACTGCACAAGTAATGTAAAATTGTCATGAATAGACATTAAATATCAGTTCCTCTCCAGGAGGGATTCAAAAGGCCTTTAGGGCCTATTGACTCCAGCTCTTGGTTCACCTTGCCTTGAAGGTGACCTGTGTGAAGTTACTGCAGCAGCAATGCTGAGAGCTGTCAGCCTGAAATAAAAGATTTTGGCAGACCAGCTCTGTCCAATCTGCCTGCAGATGTTTTGCATTGCCCCTCTGACCCACCAGCCCGGGGGTGGTTGGACAACCTGGTCCAGGCGTTGCCCAAACTGTCAGTTGAGTTCAACCCCAAGCAGCCAGGCTGCTGGAGAAGTTGCTTTTCTTCCAGCAGAGGTGGAAGCTGCCAGGGCTGTTCCTGCCAAAGCTCATCTGTCATAGCCTTAATTTGCTCCTCTGGATCACAGCTCTGCTCCCTTCCCTTCCTTGCAGCTGGCCAAGAGGAGGCAAAACTCGTCACTGTGCCACACTGGTGCAGTTCCTGTCCACAGCAACCCTGTGGAAATCCCCAGCTGAGGAATTGCAGGTGGTTTCCTTGCTGGAAGCCTGGAGATACATGACACCTCTCCTTCCAGGTCCTTCATCCCATCTCGTCTCATTTTCTCTGCGGAGCAACATCACGTGGGAGGCTATCTGCCAATTTTACACTGGTACAACCCTTTGTCTTCTCCATTTTTAGCACCTTTTCCCCCAAAACTCTTCCCCGTGTTAACGTGCAGATGCTGCCTTGTTGCAGTTAACTCACAGCATCATTAAGATGTGGAGAAAGCAACAACAGCAAACCTTTCCCTCCCTATGGTAGTGCTGAAGCCATGTTTCAACCCTTGTCTCAAGCAACCTGCCTTCCTATCAGCACCTAACATTACCCGCTATCTAAATGCACTGGGCAATAAACCCACAGAGAGGCAAGCAGATAACCAGCAACATCAGATGCTACTTAGAAAGCATTTTGTTCCTGATTAGAGCCAAAACGTGCGCTACGAGCTATTGAGGGAAAGTGCAGAGCATTTGATTTCCCTCTTTTGCTAACGCACTCGGAGGAAGAGGTGATGAGTTTATGGAAATGGCAGCAATTTGCAGTCAAACGTGGTGCATACATGAATAGGAATTGGAAGCGAGGAGCCAAACAAGCAATATACTGCATGGATTTCCTCCAGCAATGTTGTCGGAGCTTACAGAAACCCATTAGCCCCTCTTTGAAGAAGAACCCTATCCCTATCACCATAACTTTTATTTCCTAAAAGAAAGGTGGTTGTTTTTTTAGCATTTTCTTTATTTTTTGTTGTTTTTGTGACTCTTCAATTTTCCTGGGGAAAAATGTGCCTGAAGACACAGGGAATTGCTTCTCCATGCTCTCACATGGTTTTGCCATGAGGTAAATTTATGGGTGTCAAATAAATTACTCCTTATGCCAATGTCTCAGAAATAGGAGTTTGTGGGAGGGCTGGTGGCTTCTGCTTAGTGGCGTTGCCAAAGATCATGCTAATTAGCAATTGGAAAGACATTTTGGAGGTGTGGAGTGGTCCAAGGAGGCAAGTCTAAGCTTGTCTAGACACTAGTAAAGGCTTTTTTCTATGGACCAGCTGCAAGGGGAACTTTGGGCTGGGGAATTGGAGCATGTGGCTGGGGTGGGCTTTTTGAGAGACCTCCGTAAATTGTGTCTGGCTTAGGTTCAGCCATTTGCATCACTCAGCCCAAACACAAGTGAACAAAGCTTGTATGGGCTCTGACAGCATCCCCAACTGCTAGCTGTGCTCAGGAGCTCCGGTCGCAATTGATGGAATCTGCTTTATCTTATGCTACCTTAATAGCTCCAGGCTGCTTCTGATGTCTGTGGCTGGTGGCCACCTCCTCATGGCTGTCTCAGGGCTGGGCTGTCCATCATTTTACCTCTTGTGGTTATTGACATTGGTGAAAAGATGAAGCAAATCACAGCTGAATGCAGCAGTGACAGCAGGAGGCTTAGATGGACTTTGGGTGATGGAAAGAGAAATTTTCACCAACCAAACTGCCTCACCATCCCAACTGCCATGTGTCTGTGCCACTGGTCAGGTGAAGTGACTATGGTATGTGTCTTCAGTATGACCTGGAGCTTTACCTGCAGTCTGAGCTGCCTTATCCTTTCCTACACCTCAGACGTAACCAAGACAGAACTGTTTTTCCTTCTGCAGCCTCAAAAACACTCCATGGGAGTCTCTAACATGGAAGCATGTTGTGGAACCTTCTCCTTTGCAAATATTGGAGATCCTGGAAGGAGATGTTTGTTACCCAGCAGAACCATGGCATTGCTCTCCACAGTGACCATACATCCAGAGCAGGCATTGCCAGGCTGCAGCAGCTCCATGCCTGCTTGACAGCTAAACAAACCCATCTGAAGGCCTTCTGCATCACCAACCCTGGCTAGGATTTTTTTTAGGGAGACCAGCTAATCCAGAGTCCAGCATGAGGGAAGCCTCCAGCCATCCACACTGTCTGACGTGCACTGCCTTGTGATGGAGGGAAAGCTGCAGACCAGCTGAAATGA
Source organism: Actenoides lindsayi (assembly GCA_025331215.1). Lineage (NCBI taxonomy): Eukaryota > Metazoa > Chordata > Aves > Coraciiformes > Alcedinidae > Actenoides > Actenoides lindsayi. The sequence goes on along the minus strand of WTSP01013426.1, from coordinate 73,816 downwards.
CAGCATCTAAAGGAACACAGTGTGTCTTCTAGCACGCACCCAGCTGCCAAAGCCATGGGTAAGGCCTTTTTCAAGAGTACCAGCATGTTGATCTTAGCTCAAGTAGCTCTTTTGAGCTGGAATGAGTTAGGGGCTGGCCTCCAGAGCAAACCAGATGCAGACTTGAGGTGAGAAGTTCTGGACAGAGGGTGATGGGAGTGGAAAGAGCAAGTTAGGAACATCTCCATCAGCACAAACGAATCCAGAAGGATACGCATGTTGACAGCCTCCGTGTCAAGCTTTTGACAACTGATTTGGCAAATTTTGGCCTGTACAGATAACTAAGAGCAGATGTGTCAAATGTTTTTTATTTCCTAGCATTAGATTCTAAAGAAAGTTGCCTGCATATCCCCCACCATGGGAGTCTCCCTGACCCTCTCATTCTCTCTCTTTACCATCCCCAGACCAGATACTACTTTCACTTGTGCTAGAATAAATTAGTTTGACTGGAGCCAGAGAAGATATTAACCAGCACACATGAAATCTGAGGAGGACCGACACTTTTCACACCATTTGTTGTGTACATGCAGATAATGAGTTTGTCTGTTGCTTGCTTTTAGCATCCTGTTGCAAGTCCTTTCGACGCAGGGGGCTCACCCTACAACGTAACATCTCTCCCGATTTCTGCTGTAACAGAAATGCTTTTGAGATCCCATTTATAACTCTGTTCGCGTAAAATGTGACAGTTTTAGCTATATTGGAAGACCAGCCTGACCCTGGCAGCCGCTAGCACTGTGATGAGAATAGTTATCAGACAAACCCTGGTATGTGATGTCTGGTTGGGATGCCATGGCAATGGAGGAAGGTATCTGTTCTTGCAGCAATGCAATCCACGCAGCACCCGCAGCGATAACCAGGAAAGCACAGCCCCACAAAAACAGACAGGTGGAGTAGGATTCAGTCTCAAAGTCAGGCACACAAGTCTGAGCTAGCCATGCTGGACTCCCCTTATGGTCCATGGGGAAAAACAGGTTCTTTCAGGGAGTGACTCATCTCATCCTAAAATAGGTCAGAGGAACTGCTCTCCAGCAGCGTCTGATTCCTCTCCACAGGCTATAAAGGGAACCCGAGGGAGACTTGTTCAGATTTAAGCAACTTATTTTCAATTGTCTAACATTCATTGGTATGAAGCTCAGTCTGGCTGTACAAAGTTTTCTGGAGTCAGCAAGGAGTCATGTCAAAGGGCTTTGGACCCAACAATTGATTGTCTGAGTCAGATCCTGCATTTCCCAGAAGATTTCCGAATGTAAAGAGCCAGGCAGAGCTGAATCAGAAGGAAAACCATGCACCTTAGCCCTGTTCTCTGGAAAATCACAACAGACAGGCATCATCTCCAAACAAAGGGGATTCTGTCTTTCATTTAAAAAAGCACTGAGTGGTGTAAGACACTGCAGAGTTTGGTGTGGCGTTTTGTTTCCTGGTCATCCTTCCACTGAAAATGTGGTCATGCTTCTCACCGTCACAATTCCTGGGCCTCTCATCATCTTTCAGCCCAATACATCCTCCTTCCTCCATATTTCCCCCTTGATCTAAAACATGTTGAAGTCAGTGAAAATCCACGGTGCTTGGTAAGATGTGTCAGTGCTTCACAAGAATCCCTCACTTGGGAGAAGGGCACCAGATTTCTTGCTAACTCCTCCCTTCACCCTCCCTCAGCAGAAGCTGATGACAGGATTATTTTTTATCAAGATGCAGATACTACACACAACCAGCACAAAAGATCAGTGATTAGCCTTTGGGTAAGCAGCCAAGATTGCTTTTTCCTGACCTTATCAATCTGGTATTTGAATTTCTAGGGAGCTTTAGTGGGTGGGTTTTCTCTGGAAGCTGAAATCCTTCTTTTTAAACTCTCATGCAAAGTTTCTGCCAACTTCATTGGAATCAACCTCTCATTCAGGATAAGACTGGATAGCTGTCCATGAGTTGCCTGGGATCAAGGAAGTGTTCAGGCTGCCAGGGATTTCCTTTTCCTTCCTTTGCCCCACATTTCAACAGTCCATAAAATGAGGAGGAGTTGTTTCCTGTGGAGTAGAACAGGGATGAAAATACCCAAATGCACACAGATGTCTACCTGCAGGCTACACCTCTGAGATTCCATTGGAGATCCAAAGTGCAGTTCTGCTGCTTAAAGGCAGACATCTGGTTCTGTCTGAGGTGCCTGATGGCATCTGATATATCTGCCCAGGGTTGGCAGGTACGACACAGAAGCTGCAGGGACCTTCTTGAAATCTCCACCATTTGGTAATCAAGCTCCAGAGCCCAAATAACCCATTTTATATTCAGCCCCAACAAATGATGAATCATTTAGGTACTCAGCAATGCAGTTTGACTGGGCATCTCCTGGTAAGTCCTAAGTGCCCAGTGTCCCTGCAAAACTACACATCTGTGCAAAGAGCAAGAGATCTTGCTCCGTTTCAGAGTCTCCTTAAAAATTTTCTATTTCAGCACTGAAGGCAGGAGATGATGTTGGGATGAGCATTTTTAACAGTATTTGGTGGTCTTCTCACCTACTTTAGCTCCAACTCCAGGAGGCAACATGATCACCACATTAATTCTGGTCAAGATTTGCAACAAGACATCATCTCCAAGTGCTTTGTACAAGACAGCAAAAGCATTGTGGGATTCCTATGGAAGAAATCCCACCAGGTCTTGGTGAAGCACATCGATCCCAACCTGTTTGCAGGCAGAGCTTAAGATGAGCAGTTGGTTTTCATTTCTTCTTGTATGAGAAGCACAGAAGCAGCTAGAGCAATGTAGTAAAGGAAGCCCTGACATGTCATACCAAGGAGAATAGATTGAGCAAGCATTAAGAAGTCATGTTTTGGGTGTAGGAAACAGCCAGCCAGTAGAGGATTTGCTTTGCCACTCAACAGGCCTTACCTGTGTGCTCTATTTTGCTTCGGTGTGGAGTCAAAGGCTATGTTTTCCAGAAAGACCCTGCAGCCTATCTCCTGTGCACAGGCAGTTTTAGTGGAAAGCAGTGCATTTATTTTTAGGCTTGTGTAACCGTCAAGCAATGGTGGGGTGTAGGGCAGGGGGGGGGAAGGAATGTTCTCAGGAAGCAAATTTTGGACAGTTTCTTTAAAAAGATAAGACCTATCTCCTTTCAGCAGGGGAAAATAGCTCGCGCAGAAAACCACTGGGAATTTTTTTGTTACATGTCTTGTTCTTGTGAAAGTCACCTACTGACACCCTTGGATTTAAGCCAAGCATCTATCAGAACAACATGAACCTTCTTCCAAACTACTTATCCGCCCCAGCCAGGTATGTTCCCTCCATTCCCTGGGGACATTGCAGACAGGCATTTCCAGGGCCTGGCTGTGATTCCCCCACTTCCTCCCCATCACCTGCCACCTGGGATTTACCACCCCTCCATCTGCTGATGGGACCCTACAACCTCCTTGAACAGCTTCAGACAAAAACAGAGCCCTTGTCACAGCTGGTAGGTTTTGCACGAAGCAGATGAGTACTCAGCAGACCTGCCTACTGGTTGACCTTGAGGAGGGGGTGGTAACACCAGGGAAGGGAGGAAGGCAACACCAGTGAGGACCAGTACAGCTGCTCACCCAGGGAATATCCAGACTTGGGAGCAAACAGATGGTTTTCTGCTGCTTTTCTTTTTTTCCCTTCTTTCTTTTTCTTCTGACACACTCAAAAAGGGTCACAGCAAGAATAGTGACACTCCTCTGTATCCCAAACGGACATACATTGTCCTCTCTGTCCCATGTGGAGATGGCGTGAAACCACAAGTCACCAAACTGAGGTTACAAAAGGTGGTTAAATGAAGTTGCTTGACCTGTTGGCTTGAGTAAACAGTGCAGTTTTCCCTGTCCAACCTCAGCTCTGCCTGTGCCACCACCACACACAGCTGTTCTCCTGCAAGGCTGCCGGCCATGCACAAGGGGAAATAGGAGGCTTGTGACGGAGCCAGGGGCTGAATCATGTTTCAACAGCTTGGGCTTATCCATGTGCTCTAAGCCAAGAGGCATGAAAACTGCTCAGCAACGAACAACTGCTCCAGCAGCCCACAGCCCAAATGAAACACACTCGGGCATGTCAACCACTGACCCAACCCACTGTGGAGGTAGCTGTTTGATTGTGTTATCTCAGGGTCAAAGCTGCATCTTCCGCTTGGGAAATAAACGTCGCTGCTTTGGCGTGGTAGTTACATTAGAGGCAAGAGACCATTATCCAGCAATTATGCTCTATCTCACCAACGTTATCTCTTAATTGCACACTTGAAAGTGCTTCTACTTGCGGAGTGGGTGCAAGGAGGAAGGTGAAGTGGGGTTGTCTGTCTGGGAGATACGGAGTGCCCAAGGGACCTGCACCATTGCTAATTCTCAAGATGTAACAGTACACTTTCACTTTTGCACCAGGCAAGAGTTTATCCCGGTCTTGGCCTAGGAGTGAACTTCAAATGGTGCAAACAATGCATGTAGTGGAGACCTGCACATCCTGGAATTTAGCATCAAGCAAAACTCTCCAGGTACCAAGGATGCTCAGCCATACCCTGAAAAACTGACTTTTTTATGGAGAAGCACAAGAACAATCATTCAACACACGGACGTTTTCTATCTCCTTGTTTTCTTTAGAATTTTATACGAATCTGTGGCCATCCAGGAACATCTGGTCCACCACTACATTGCACAACCTGACCACTCGCAGCTTGGCATCACCTGCAGAAGCATAACTCAGAACCACCCATCCTAAAAAGCATGTCACTCCAGCAAAAGAAGTGTCATTGGTGGCTGCCAGAACACGACAGATGACATGTATTCGCAGTGCTGCTTCTTTCCAATGTGCAGCAGCAATACACATCAACATCTGGCTGACTTTTAAAGACTGGGCCTTGGATCCTGAAAGACAGTTTGGCACATAAATATGAGGAAATCAATCAGGAATTAGGTTTCCGAGTACTTTGGCTGATGTGTGTGTCTGTTCCTTAATTCCAAGATCTGTGTTCTCTTTACTAGACTTTGCTGCTTCTCCAGTCATTATATTTTGGATGTGGAGCCATAGTTCCTTTTTAGGGTATAGCCACAGCCTCCAAAGGAATTAATTTTATTATTTCCAAGTATTGCAATTAGCTGGGTGCCTTCAGCTTTGCTTAACTCCAGATTCTGGTGGTAGTTCTGTTGTACATTGAGTTTTCAGTCATTGACACAGTCACATTGGTACAAACCCACAATGTAGATGTCTGGCTGAAGGTGAACCCTGTTCACATGGGACAATCTTTCCAACCACCCCAAGCCTGAGGCCAGGCCTCCTATAGTAGTGTGGATGGAGTGGCAGAGGAAAACCCCAGAAATACCAGTCCTCTAAAGATGCCCTCTGAGCACAGATCAGAGAACTGACAAGGTGTGTTTGACTGTCCTTGGCTTTCATGAGGCTGAGAAATGAGATGACCTTGGCTCCAGGACCTCTGCTCACAAATTCTCCTAGTACTAGAGCCAGCAAGAAATAGGGACATCTCACACCATAGGGATGAGGTTCATTGCAATTGCCACCAGTGTGGCGTAAGCTGACGACTACAAAATGGACTGCCATCTATCAATGCTATTTGTTTTTTATGGCACTGGTGTGATTTTAATTAAACCTTTGGTAGCTTAGAAGGTTAGTGATATTTTCAGCTGCTTTTTGAATTGAAAACTCAACTGAGAGCTATGCACAAGCTCAGAGGGAATGATCTGCCTTCAGTTCCCTGGTGGGACATGGCCTTACATTTCTGACCTGACCAATAACTGGTGTGGCCACATGCCTCTCTGAGTTTCACTGCTGCTTAAAAACTCTCTGGGATAATAAGCCTTTTTAGTTCATTTGATTTTCTTTTTTTTCTTCATATGTTTAAAAAGTGATTATGCTCAGCAATTTTTCCACAGTGATGTTATTGGAAATCTGGTCACTTCTGAGTCCCTGGGCACATATCAGTGTCTCATCATGACCTGGAATGTTTTTTTGCCTGGAATGATGAGATGCCACAGTTCCCATTGAAGGGTATTCCTTCCAGATAATTCCAGTTTCCAAGGTCTCAGGCTTTGAAGATAAACTTGTTGCTTGTTTGGTTTCCTAGCAACTTCTGCTCCGCGGCAGAAATGCATTCCTGGGACCCCACTCTCGCAGATGCTCGGAGCCGAGATGTGTTCTGCTCCGGTGAAACCAACTGCCTGAAAACATGGGAGTGGAGCTGCTGTGAGAAAGCTAAATCTGGATCAAAATCTTTGATGAAATCATCCGGTCTCCCCCGGACTTTGTTGTTAAATACAAATCTCTTTTTAAGTTAAAAGAACACATCTGGCCAGCTCTGAAGGTGGACATAGCTTGGATGTGGCTGGTTGCCCTGGTTCTTGCTGGGGAATTTGGCACTGATCCCACAACACAGCTAAACTGATAATCCCAGGTTAAACGTACTGGCCTTCACTGGATCTTTAATCTAGGCTGGACTCAAATGAGAAACCCAAGGATCCAACATGCTGTGAAACATGATGGAGCAAATCATCACCACCAGTGAGACCGTTCAGGTGTAGATCTAGAGAAAAGAGCAGATCTGGCCACCTGTAAGGAATGTGAGTCTTAGCGCTGGTATTTTGAGTAAGATATTCAAAATAACAAGAGGCAAACCCACCTTCCTCTGTGTCTTGCCTGGTTATAGGTGTTTATTTAATTATTTCTTCTGGTTGTTAGAAGCTCATCCCCACTTCAACTGTTATTTAGGTGTTTCAGCACCAATGTCCCAAGGGAACTCTGCAACCTCAGATAGTCTCACAGAGCTTGGGGAGTGAAGGGCAGACCTAGAAGAGAATGAATCTGATTCTGCTTTGTATCTTGCTTGGCCTAAGGTTTTTGGAGGCGTGGCTCATTGAGCCCCTGGTGGGAAAACACCTCTCTTCCATTTGTGTCCCTATTAAGAAAAGTAAAAGGCAATCAGTTCTCCAGCTCAACAGAATAATAGCAAAAAGAATAGCATATTAATATCAATGAAACTTCTAAAGGAATTGTAAAAGTCCTAGGGTTTCAGTGTGTGAGATGTTGTGTCAAGAAATAGAACCAGGGCAATTCTTCGCTAAAGCCACTGCCACCGAAGTAGCTGCAGCATGGAAGGAATAAGTTCCTTGTTTTTCAGACAGGCAAGGCATTGTTAAAGTGGTTTATGGTCAAAAGAAGCAGTGAGTTCTTGATCTTGGGACTGAACAGGGGTCTTCTGAATCCCAGTGTTACACTTTTGCTTCTTCTGAGTTTGTATAATAAATTTAATCAGAGCTGTCAATGGTCACATGAAGAATTTTGTCCTATTTCAGTTAACTCAAAGCATTTTTTCCTGAGGATAATCTTCATAGAATATAGCACTGCATTGTTGCAGCACTGTATTATGGTCCAGGGAACAAACTGAACATATTGTTCAGTCTGAATTATATCATATTCCTGTCAAGGATATTCTTTCTAAAAGCTGACACCTTTTAATTACCTCTGTGAGACTCTGGGAAAAAATGGTATCCTGGGAAAAAAAAAATGCTTGGCACCCACTTTGTTAGTTTTAGCTTGATGTTCATTTCCAGCCATTCATATAGGGCTGAGTCATAGAAGAGAAGCCTTGTAAGAGAATCACGAACAAACTGTCTGGCTTGAGAAAACTGGGAGCCATTTAAAGTGTGCATTTCTTCATCTCACAGTTAGCGGCAGGAGCTATTAGAGACTCTAGAGAGTCTGAAACTAGAGAGGGCATTTTTTTTTCTACCTGAATAGTTCCGCAAATAAACTGAAAGACAGGACAAAAACAAGCTTCGGGACAGAAAGAGACCTTCCCAGGCAGTGCTAGAATCAGATGTACTATCAGAATCAGATGCAATCATCCCTCACCTGCCCAGGGCATCTCTAAATCTCACTTGACAATCTTTTCCTTCTGTCTTTAGGCAACATTTTTTCACCTCCGCTGAGCTAGTTGGAAATCTTTAATTCCATTCTGCCTGTTCTTCCAAGAACGTGGTGCGGCAAGTGGAAACATCTCCACACAGAAGAAGGGGGCAGGGGGGTGGGGGCATTGCATGAATATTAAAATATTTGCAGTTGTAAATGAACAAAACTAGCACGCCTTGGGCAAACAGCACGGTGCCAGAGCCACGTTGGCATGCGGGGTGTCCCAGGAGGCTTGGCAGCAGCGCTCCTGGGGGGATATGTGCCATGCCGCACAGGTGGGCTCGCCAGGTTAGGGCTCTGGTCTTAGCAGGAGATACTCCAGGACTGAGAAGCTTTGGAGGAAGATGCACAAATACCCTGAGCGGCATAAACCTGCTGGTGCAGGAGGCTGGTTATCCCCTTGGCAGTGAGGCTGGCATATGCCTAGAGGCAGCATTACCATGCCTTTTGAACACGCATCCTCTCCATGTGTGCGCTCTGATTTACCTATGTTTGATAAGGGACGCCCTTCCTTCCTCGACCAAACCACTCACAACTCAGCATGGTGGAGGAAAGGTTTTGTTCTGCTGATGCCACTTGGCAGTGGAGGATGTAAAGCTTTGGTCCTCCTCTGGTTGCAGATGGTGACCCAAGATGCTCGCCCTCCTTGGCTGAAAAGTTGAAAGAGGTCAGGCCTGAGAAAAACACCTTGTTCCTGTTCTTGATGCTGATAAGGTACCAGAAAGGTTGTGCAAGACCTATCAGAAGAGGAGAATGTGCCTGAGGCCGTATGCTTAGTAAGATCAGTGTGAAATGGATACTCTCTGATGAGTACATGGGGTAGTTTAAACCTTGAAGGTTTCTAAGGTGTTTTGGGCCATCAGAACTTGAAGAGGGTTAAACACAGTAGATGTCTGAAGCAGGGACCATCAATGCTGCATTAGTATCAGGTGAAAACAGGAAGCAGAACACATCCAGGGAACAGGAATAGAGAAAAGTGTCCCTGGCAGTGGTGTCATTTCATGGAAGCCAGGTCTGTTCTTCCCACGCTGATGTACATCTGAGGCAAATAAGCAGGAGCAGCCAGGAGTGTGGCTTGCTCCAATGCCTGGAGTCACTAGGAATCCTGGCTTTGGAGACCTTGCAACTCTAACCCTGAATCTATTACCTACAGAAATGAGCCTGTAATTTGTGTTATGAGAAAGCTGATGTGCTGTAGAGGAGTAAGATGAATCCAGCGAAACTGGCAAACTTGGGATGCTCGGCTTTGGAGGAGTTATAAAGTGGGATAGGAAAGCTGGGGATGTGCTCAGAGAGCTCAGGCCAGGAGAGAGGCCATCACTTCAGCAAAGCATCTGCCACAGAGACCTCTTTGCCAGCTGTGAGGTTTTGGGAAGGAGATGCTGGTGTCACAGAAAAGCACATTTCCTATCTCCAGCAGGCAGCATCAGCATGACTCCCTGCCCAGGTGTTTCTCCAGCATCATTGCAAATACCTGCTGAAGGGCATCTAAAGAGACAAGCAGATCAGGATGCCTTAGTTTCCCAAGTGGAAGGATGGGAAAACAGCTCTCATTCCCTTGGTGAATTTGTTGTGTTGTTTCACTTCCTGGGCCAATCTCTTATGCAGTGTGTGTGGTTGAGAAGATACAACATCCCTTAAGAGTGCTGTGGCTGGGAGCTTGGTTTTAGCTTCCCCTTGGCACAGCAGTCATTTACTGATGGCTGTATCAGTCCTACCTTGCCATGGTGATGTGTTTCTCCTGAACAACAGCACAGATGAGGGTGAGAGCTGTCTGGTTTTTGAACGCAAGGGGACGATTCAGTCCTTTTGTGAGAGCTGATCAACGGCAGCAAATAAAGTTGCAGCTTGTGGGAGTAACAATTAAAGCCCATTATAACCTGCTAAACTAGTCAGGGACTGAAGTGTCTGGAAGAACTTGCTCTGTCCTTCCTGAGTGCTGTTTTGCTTTACCCATTTGCCTGATTTGGGAAAAAGATTGTATTCTGTGTGTGGAGCATCAGCTTGTGATTCCTGACCTCACAACTGGGGCAGTGGTTCCCAGTTCCTAAGGATGACTGACATAATAAAAAAAAACCACAAAAAAAACCCCACTAAACAAAGCAAAAGAAATTTCACCAGTGATCCTTCTGAATTAAGTATTTTGATTCTCTGGACAGTCAACACCTCGTGTGTGCAGGACAGACAATATATCATAAATAAAACCAAACTCTGTTTCAGGTCAGTCTCTGAATGGACTAAAACTGCAGCTCCAATGCTTTCAGTGGAGATACCTGGAAGAAGGATGAGTCGGTGTGACATATCCACGTGTGAACCTGCCTTGAGATGCTTGGTGGAGATAATAGTGCAGGCTTCTGCCCGGCTCATGCTGAGAGGTTTGGAGAAGGGAAAATGGGGGCAGAGAGCCCGTATCTACATGGAAAAGGCAGGGTCTGAGCTGCTGGGGCCTGTGAGTTGATGACTCACAGGCAGGATTTATGAGTGTTAAGCTATGGAGACTGCCTTGGTGTCTCATTGTCCCTACTGCAAGGCAGGAATGCTCAAGAGCCACCTTAGCCTTTTTTTCCTCCTTTTTTTTCTAGAAAAGCACACATATGACAGGGTTTATCTTCACAGATTACCTCTCTGCTTTCAAGAACTAGGAGGGGAAAAAAAAAAAACATGTTGGGTTTTTTTTTCCTTCCTCTCTTTTTAGGAGTTCTGCTCATGTCCACGTTTTTCGCATGCCTTCCAGACACCACAATCACAAAGGAATGGTAGCTTTTCTCAGGTCTTTAGTGCAGCTCAAGGCATTTGTTTATTGGTTTTGAGTGGCTTCTTTGTATGTAGTACTGTTTTTATTTGGGGCAATGTTGGGACAGATGGTGTGTCAGTCATGGTCTGCAAAAGCCAAGGGGGTCCATTGGGCTCATGTTCTTATGACATGGGCACAACACAGGAGCTGGGGTTTTCTGTGACAAAGTACATGTCTGTAGGCTTCAGCATTACCACACCCCATGGCTATTTGTCTGGGATTTTCGGATGCCTAGAAATCTTGCCCAATTATGCAAAGTCCTCAGATGCCACAAGGATGAGAGGATTGGGAGGAGAAAGGGGACACTCCATGGAGAACTTCTCTGTCATGGACAAAGCTGCCCCTGATGTCCTGGCTTAGGATATCCCAGGTCTTTTTTACAGCTGGGTGAGTGGGGGACAAACAGCCTTCAGTACCTGTTCAAGATGACCTTAGCCATTCTGCTCATCTGTGTCTCCCTGCCACCACACAAAGAGGCAAAGATAGACTTCTTCACTTTGCTGGGCTCTCCAGCAAGCTAAGTCAAAAGGGAGAGGTGTACTTAAATGTTACACCACCCTGTTTGCAATAGAAAGACTGGCAGTTATTTGCTCTCTGCTCCTGGGGAAGGGCCAACAATTTTCAGGGGTAAAATGCCATTAAACAGAACCTGAAGTACATGTGTTGGAGATACAGTATCTATTGGAAAATGGATGTTCTTGGCCAAGATGTCATTGTTTATTTTGCCACGGGAGGTGTAAACTAGAGGTCTGGTTTGTGTGAGATTTCCCTTCCCCCTCTGCAGACTCAATAGTATCTGTAACCTACTATGGATGGCAAAGCTTTGGTCCTCCAACATCCTCTCCATCACATCAGATGTCACCCTGCAAGGACAGGTTGCAGGCCTAAAGCCAAGGAGAGGGTTTTGCAGCTGGCCCCTTGGCCTCCCTAGCCAAGACAGAGCTGGCAGCAAGCTGGAGAAGCAGGGTGAGAAGATGGAGAGAGGAGACAGGGACATCCCTGCAGGGCTAGCTTACTGACAGAGCAAGGCTTCATTCAAGTGGCTTTGATTTTTGGCACACTGTGCCATGTGAATCTCCTGCTAAGTATTATGACGGGGGTACCCTTGGTTAAAAATAAGTATCTTCAGTAATTAACAGGCATGGATGGGAACCTTCTGAGCACTGTCCATTTCTCAGAGGCTTCAAAGCTTGAATTCCCAAGTCAGGGCAGCTTTCTCTAACGTGCTTTTAGTTACACATCTACTTTGCTTCTCCAGGGGGATTTGCTGCTGTTTGTGTTGCAATGACGTGGAGGTATTTATGGTCTTAGACTTCTGCTTATCTGATCCACCCCTGCCCTCCATGCTCCTGGTATGGTGCCAATCCTCAACCACTTTTCCTCCCTCTGCCTGTTCCCCTCAAGAGGAGACAATATCCAAAGACAAGAAAAACCAGGTAGCTTTCTCAAAGAGCTTGTGGAGATGAATTTCTCTTTTTTTTTTTCCCTGGGCTGCAGCAGAGCCACTGTGCTGATTTATTCTCTTTCGTACAGGGCTTTCAAGAATAAAAAAAAAATTCTGGTGTTTACTACAGTGGGATAAAGCATCGTTGTGACCACGTCACCACCGTTAAGAGAATTTCGAGTGGGACCCTGGCTGTTCTCCGAACTGCAGCCAGTATCTGAGTTACTATCCCGCAGAGGTTTGTCGTTGGAAAATAACGTAATTGACTTTGTCCCGTTTCCAATTTCACAGAGAAACGAGTTGTAAGAGAGTGCAGGGTACAGGGGCTGGCTGCTCCGGCAGTTTGCTGAAAATGATAAATGTAGTAATCAGTACGAGACCGTACAGCACATCTCTTTGTACTTTCTTCCCTTCCTGACTTCAAGATGACATCGGCACGGGCTGGTGCTGCCCAGTCCCACCAGGGAGCTGCGGCCACTACAATAGAGGCACCACTCCAACCCTGCCGCTGCCCTGGAAAGCCACTGGGTCCCTCCCCCCCAGGATCCCAGTCTGGCTTTTAGCCCAAATAGCTGACCTTTCTTTAAAGCTTACCTATTTTTACTGCTCCTCAGGATGGGAGAAAAAAAGACTGAAAGTGGCACAGAGGCAGGACAAGCCAAGGTGGTGTTTAGAGTGGAGACAGGCAAATTACTTTGTTTAAAAACTGAACATCTTTTATTAAATTAAGGTAGTGTCCAGTGAAGCCTGGACCTTATTCTGTTTGATTCAGTACTAACAGAGCAGTACAAACACTAGGGCCCAAGAGCTACTGAATAATGCTACATCTGGGTTAATAAATTAATAGTGGCTGGGATAATTTCTGGGCTCTCAGACCACAAACACAGAAGGTCCTGTGTCCATTAACTCCCTTTAGTCTCTGAAACACGGCAGCCGTGTGCAAGCTCTGCATCAGGAGTGACTCCTCACCTGTGCTAATGTGCAAACCATCCTGGAGAGCCATCTGGCACAGGGCAGAACTCCTGGAGGCCATGCTTGTTGATGCTGCTGTCAGGTTCTATTCTCAGGAATATACCCTGGCACCGGGTTACTTGTAGAAGCATCACCCCAGCAGATGAGACAGGCTAATATCCCATTCTATGTTACCAGGGGAAATGAGGCACGGGAAGACAGAGTGACTTGACAGAGGTCCTAAAGAAAGTCTGTGTCAGAGCAAGGACTGGTTCCTCGTCACACTTTGTCATGCTGGTGGGGGACAGGCTTTGAAAGTTGCCTTTGTGTCCTCCAGATTTTCCTTTCAAACCTCAGAGAGGCATTGGATGTGCTTCCAGTTTGAGGATGCCCATCTGGCCATTTGGGCAGCCTGAAGTGCTCACCCTGGTAGCTTCTGGTACAGGACAGAGCAGAGCCAAGCACTGAATCTCCCCTTTGCACCAACCCCAAGCATCACCCTTTTCAGGGCAGTCTGTGAGCATTTGAGGTCAATTTGGGAAGAAACATTATCCTCCAGACAACACCCAGGTGCCTGTAACCTGATCACAACTGTAGTATCTCCTTGGCCTGCCTCATATCTCCATTTACTAAGAGGAGGTTGTCATCCTGCCTTGTGCGTGTGGCTGCGAGGAGTCAGATATGAGAGTGATATGCATCACACAGGCCATATCTAGATTAAGACATAATTGCCACATCTAGATTAACAAGAGAGCAATAGGAGAGTATTAGGAGATCAAACAAACTGGTGCTGAGGGCTCAACGTCTACACTATGTGCATTTCACAGTCATTACTCGAGGTAAGATTTATTCTGGTCACCTACATTGAAGATCCCTACCCTGCACACTGTCTGAGGCTGGCTAAAGGACCAGCTGCTGAATTATTACCTTATATCCCTATAAGGGGTTGTCGCAGAGCTTCTGGCTTCATTTCCACTGGAAAAACAAATACA
>WTSP01013426.1:43292-59576 GCA_025331215.1 Actenoides lindsayi | reverse complement strand
GAGGCCAAGCCAGAGAGATGCTATGAAACAGCATCACTGCTTGAGAACCAAAATGCTAAAGCAGGAGCGGACAGAAGCACCTCAGGCTTGATCCAAGGTTTAGCAGAAAGGTTCTCATTTACTGCATTGCTCCCCGAGTCAATCCCTCAGGGCTTGTCTGTATGCAAAACTTAATCTGGATTAGGATGGGGCAGGGATTTAAAGTAAAGTAACGCTCATGGAATAACTTCACTTTGTAACAGAGAAGCCTCTGGACAGTTTGGTTAGGAAGAGTAGTGTTACATCATATTTATGATGATGAAATGCATTTTCAAGAGAATGTCCTTGTGGGATTTGGTCACAATTACACAGTGAACACTGGAAAACACATCCATTCCCTGCAGCAGGAGAGACAGAGCTCCCTGCACATTTGGACTGCTTTTGTGGGCTGATTTGCCAGAGCAGCTTGAGGGGTTTCAATGTTCCTCTCTTTTTCTTCACGCTGAGAAAGAACATAAGATCCTGCCTGCCCAGCATGCCAGCTCCCCTGCCAGCGGGGTGCAATGGCTGGTGGAGCACCAGCCCAAAACATTTACGTGGCCATTACTCAAATCCTGTCCCATACACACTAGCTCCTGAAGTCCAGGAGCACTTCAGAGCAGTGTCCAAAAGATTAAATCCTGCCTAAGCACGGCTCTGCATGGGTCCAAATGCTCTCCCTGAGTGAGTTTGAATTACACCCTCTTGGGGTGCAGGTGGGTCCCCCTTTTCAATACCTGCACCTCTACTTGCTTTGAGAGTCACACATTAAATAAAGACCAAATTACTTTGTTAAATAGGACATCATTGAGTAGAGTGATAAAAAGCATGAGACCTGGAAGGACCACAAGACCTGCTTAGCTCACTGTGCAGAGGACAGGACAGGAGGTGGAGATGTTTTGCTGATTGCAAGTATTCCTCCCCCATGGAAAACGGTGTGAATGGGAGGATTGGATTTAGGATTTTTTTCTCCTACCTGAGTGCTTCTGCATGGCTGTATTTCCAGCCAGGTATAAATAGCCTGTTAAATATTTCTACCAATACACACCCTCTCCAAAAGAGTCTGTTTGCATTCAGCTCAAGTTAATTTGTTCACAAGCACCAGTCCCTAAGCACAAAAGTTTCCAAATATTATTTTTTTTAGCTCTCTTACTATTTATTCTGTGAAGGTGATAACATTGATTTCAGCTCACTCTCTGTTTTTATCAGTCTTGCACAAGGACAAATGAGAAGGCAAAAAGGAATCACCCTTCTCTCCCACGAAGTGGAGCCTACTCTCATCCAGCTGAAGCAGAGGAACAAGCCCTTCATCATGCTATATATATAACCTGGTTGGCAGAGTACATTTTCCTTTAACATGCCTGATCCCACAAGTATGTGGTGGCTTGCTCTGTAGAAACCTCAGCTTTTCAGGTGCAAGAAAATACGCATGTTCCACGGTACTTGATAGTTTGCTCACATCCCAGTCTCCTGGAGGCAAGCGATTGCTGACCCTCTCAGCTTTCTTTAAAGACTACCTGTCTTTCTGCCTCTCCTGGGAAGATTGAAACCTACTCTGAATATAACCCCCACGCAACACTGCAAGGAACAATAATGTACACGCAGTTGCTTGGTTTACTTTTTTTTTTTTTTTTTTTTTTTCCTGCTGTAAATCCAGAAAATGAGACCTGAATCATTCTTTTCTGTTTGCTTTGACAGACGTGCAATCCTCGCTTCCCAGTAGACTGGCTTATGTGTGCTGAGCTTTCCCACTTCTTCCTTAGAAGAATGGGAAGAGCTGGTGGAGTTGGGTTTTGATAATGGAGCTTATCACAACCACAGTATATAAAAAGTTGTCATTGCTTTCCTGGTGCAACCACCTTCAGATGTAGAGGTGCACCAGCTGGCCTACTGGGTAGCAAGGGGAATTGAATGAGGGATCTCCAAGCAAGTGGGAAGGATTTTTCCCCATCCTCAAAGACTTCCTGAGATTTTAAAAATGTGCCTATTCTGGGATGAAGTGAAAGAACCAAATTACCACATTTTTGTAACCTACATGAAAGGGCTCACACAACTGCACCCCACTTAGCAAAACAATTACCTGCCCTGTGTGAGACGGGCTTCAAGCCCTTACACTGTCATTTTCTCCTGTGTCACCAAGAACCAGGCTATAGGTTAATCTTCAGCCTCTCTCATCCTTTTCTTCTGGAGCTGTTCCACTCTGTATAAACACTACTCATTGATGCAGCTGTTGAGAGACATCCCACATCCCAGGGGAGTGCTCTAACCACAAAATTATTGTCACCCTTGCTCTCGTCCAGTGGGTATTTAATTATTCTTACAAAGTGAAGTAATTTCAACTGAAGAAAACGCGAGGCACCCAGGGCAGAGTACCCCATAATTATCGCAGTAGGGAGCACTGTCCTGGGACATGAGATTTCCCAATCAGACGCTGAAAACACTGCGCTGTGGGGTAGCAGGGGAGAGGAATGTTATTGTCTTCTCCTCCATTTTGTGAATGGTTCCTCAGACTCACGAGAGAGTGTAACACAGTTTCAGATATGTGCCTGTTCTGGAGATGCTAAAATGAAGTGCTTCAACATTTCCAAATTTTTTAATTTAATCCAAAAGCATTTGAGAATATGCATCATATTTGGCAAATAACTGTGGCCACCCTGAAACCACATTTTTAGCAAATAAATGATTCACTGAGTAAATTTAGCTCATCTTAAATGACTATTTATATCATGGGAACACACCCTGTCACTGTTGGGGCTTCACCATGTTGAGTACTATCCAGAGCTTACAGCCAGACGTGTTCTACCACAAACAGAGCCTGAGAGGGGAAAATAAAGCCCTGCCTATTTTACAGGCAGCTTTTTTTTGCAGTAGCGCAGATGTCAGCCTCACTGGTTTAGAAAAGCTGCTCTCTACTCTGCAAACGTACCTCAGATGCCTCACATGGTTGTGGGACTGGGAAACAGAGCATCCCCTGGCTGATGGCCTATCCCACCCTCTCTGCCACCAACACAGCAAGGCCGTCCATCCCTTTCTTAGTTCCCTTCCTCAGGAAAGAATCACCTCTGAGCAACCTTTGCCTTACCCCAGGGACAAACCTGCAAACGCCGAATGGGTTAACCCCCTTTAGCCAGCATCCCGGTAATGAAAGGTTTCACTCTTTGTCACCTAATGGTCTTGTGCCTAAAATACAAGCCTAGCTGCCTTCACTCGAAATGTTTTTAATCATTGTGGAATAAAAACCTAGCCTGGCCAGTGCCAACCAAAGAGATGTTTGTCTGCTCAGCAGATTTTATCAAAGCTTCCTTGATGTCTTTGCCTTTGTAATGCTAAGCACTTCACTGTTTGGCATATTTAAAATAGGATGCGGTACATGTGAAGCATTTCACAGAGCGATGATGTATCGAGTGTGCTCTAGGAAGTAATGAAAGCAGCAGACTCATGATTTTTGAGCTTTTAATTACTTATTAAGTGGCATGACATAAAGGCTACGGGGGAGATTTTTTTTTTTCAGCATCCAACTTATTGACTTTGAAGTCGGTGCCTAAATACCCTTTGTGCCTTTGAAACTTTCCGTCTGCTCACAGGGGAACGTGCTGCTGCTTTGGGCTTTGTTTCACGCTGACCACATTTGTTCAGAGGAGAGAAGCGGAGGGATGGGACTCTGCTCAGACACAGGTCTCTGCCTTCGACATGGTGGATAAAGATGAGGGACAGGCTAAATACATGTCCTTTGACAAAGGGTATAGAGAGGGCCCTTAGCACAGAGCCTGGAGCAATGAGTTCTGACCTGGCCTTAAAAATGCCAGCACTACAGGGGGCAAATAACCATAGCAGCTCCTGGGGTGCTTTTAATGAGTTGAATTGCAGTCCGAGTCCAGCTCTCCATCACTCATAAGCCACTGCCACAGCTGGTTTTAGCAGATGTCCCCTCTGACAGAAAGGGCCTAGCAAAGCACAGTGGTTGGCCTCACCACCATCTCCTTCAGGTCTGGTGTAACCGCTGTGATAAGAATGCCATCCAAGGCTTCAGGAGCAATAAAGTCAGGAAAGGATAAAAAAAAAAAGAAAAGACACTCATATTCGGGTTTGGGTTTTTCGGGGTAGTTTGCAGGGGGCCTGGATGGGAATTAGCATCTTCTGAAGGGAAAGGTTTTTCTCCCACTTATACTAAAGCAGCAGATCATAGCCTCCTAGAAGGGTTTCTCCGTGATGGTGAGGATCAAGCCAGATCCTTCCCTCCCCACTGTCTAGAATAACACTCATTGTGTCGCAGTGGAGATGTCCTTGTGAACAGACATCCATTTGCTCAGTCAGTTGCTGACCCAGCAGTCAGAATGCCTCTTTTTTTTGAGTCCTACTGATTCCATGAAATGCTTGTGGATCATGAGCCCAAGATGCTCACTCTGGCTCCAGAGGCTGCTAAACTGCTGGGGGTCATGTCAAAGATGGAGCTACATACATGGAGAGAAACACCCTGCAGCTGCCCAAGGCACTCTCTCATCCTCCGGTCTCTAAAAAAGAGGTGTCATTCTGGCATCTTCAATCAGTATCAAATGCTCCTTTCAAACAGAAAGAAAAAGGAGAAAAAAGAAGAAAAAGAAGGGATGGCTGCCCACTGAAAAGCTACCCTCCCCACTGATGGAGAAATGAAACACCAAATGTGTGGTACATGTAATTTTATGCTCACTGAAGGAAAAAGCAAAGCCACAGTTTCCCATGTTCAGTGAGTGACCACCACAAACATACAAGGACTCAAGTGCATTTCTACCCCCTGGAAAAGTTTTCTTTAATTAGGACAGACAGACTGCTCACTCAATGCAACATCAATGTCCAGGCACACAATTTGATTAACCCACTTTGTATCATCTTTGCTGCTTGTTCAGATCTTCCAGGGAAAAAGAAAGTGGGAAAGATTAAAATTCACTATCTTTAGAACAGATTTTATTTTTTTATTATTTTTATTTTTGTCTTCCTGTCACTTTTTTCTACCCCAAAGAATCACAAATACTACTGCCCTGCTTCTCCAATTTTCTGAATCTGCAAAACAGTGACTTTTAACTGGATTTTTTTGTAGCACTGGTAGGATCTGCACAGACTCACCCAGCTGGGCAGCTGCAAGAGGATTTGATTCAGGAGTAGAATGACTCAAGCTGCTTCTCAGTATCACAAGCAGGACATAAAAGGGTTGCATCCTGGTATTTCTCTGAAGCTTTATTAGATCATATTATTTAGAAAATCTACTGCATAAAACAATAATTAGTGTTTAAAAAGTCCTGCAGCCTACTCTGCTCATGATAGATTAATTTGCAGACCCATTTTGGGTATAACTATTTTACATTTATTACTGCAGGTCCAATAAAGAGCAGAGGTGGATCCTGTCTAAAAAAAAACGAAGGCAAAGGGCTGTATATTAACATCTTCATTTCACTACTGGGAACTGAACATCAAAGAGACTAAGGACCGTGTAAAAAAAAATAGTTTCAAGTTCAATGTAGAGACCCTGAAGACTCCATTTATCAGAAACTCAAATCTGAAGGTGCTGTGAACACCTCACTTTTAGATTTGCAGTATCTTCGTGGGCTCAGCATTGCTTCTGGCTGCAGTCAGCTGGAAGTGGCATGATGCCTAGGTCATGCTGAGGTCACACCAAGCTACATTAGCATCCAGAAATGAGACATTCCTCTGACTAACATCCCAGAGGGATCCTACCCACTCAGTGCTCTGTGCACCCACACAGATGGGATAAGGCAGACTGCAAAACGGGGCACTTAAATACCCATTTTGTCTTATATCTTCTCATGGCATAAAGCTGGACATCCCGGGAGGTGGGAAGAAGGTGTCTGATGTGCTCCACAGCCTGAGGATAACTCTCCCCATCCTACAAATGTCCCTTAACAGCAGGTCAGTAGGTTGGTTGGGGAGGGGGGCACTGCTCACCCACCTTGTGCTGGGATGTTGCACATCAAAGAAGCCAAGTGCAGCTTCTTTTCTAACAAGGGTTTCTGGATCTCTCCTGTAGTACCAGTCTCTAAAGATCAAGTACCTCAATGCCTTATGTTGAAATATGGAGAGTCCTTTATTAGACTGAGCCCTAAATGGCTTCTCATCAGAAGTCAGTGGTAAATGAGGGACACAAGCCTGAGCTCTTAAACTCTCAGCTAATAGAAGGGGGATTTCTGAAAAGTTCAATAATGAATTTTTCCTCCTTATCTCTGAGTGCTGTGTCACCGTATTGGGCTTTTTGGGGCTGTTCTTTCTCCCTGGGACTTTCTTGATAATACATCTTTAGTGTTTCTTTTTTTTTTTTTCTTGAGCGTAAAATTGAGAAATTCCCTCCAAAGGCCTGAAGGAGAAGTTGGCCACAGCACACGTCTGAGCCTCTTGCTGCCATGCCTGCCACACCACTGATCATGATGTGCAAGGTGAAAACCACACCGTGTGGTGACAGGAGCTGACCTCCACTGGAAACGAGCAGGGGCGGTGGGAAACGTTGCAAGCGACGTTACAATGCCCGCTTTTCACCCCTGCAAGGAGCGGTTCAAAACCACTCCAGGAAGACCAACCGAGGAGCTGATTTTTTATCTCCTTCTCAAAATCTGAAGTCTTTACGTTTCCTTTAATGCAGGCACGTAATTCACACTAACAGGATGTATCGTGAAGCATTGGGGGCCCAAACTGTACTCTAGTCATGCCCAATTTTCATCCATGGTAGCTCACCCGGAGTGACTCCAGATTGACATCAGGATAGCTAAGAGCAGGATCTGATCCTTCAACTCTTCCAGTGAAATAAGATCAGAGGGTTTAGACACTGGTAGACTATCTTCTTACTCAGCTCTGTTACCCAATAGAGAGGCTGAGGGATCCTGTTTATAAAAGATTTAAAATAATAGTAATTTAAATTTGTTTATTAAAACAACTAGTAGGTGTCAACTGAGAGCAGCTTGCCTTCACTCCACAGTCAGGCCAACTGTCGCCTGATAAATGAGTAGAAACAAGGGACAAGGATAAATGAGTAGAAACAAAGGACTGCTTTGTGTTATCCATTGCAGGACCCTAGAGCTCATCATCAGCTTTCTCTGATCACCTCCAGTAAAACTGGTAAACCAGAAGCGTGCAGCCTATGCGTATGGAAGAGCATGTGCAGGAGGGGATGTGAACCTGGCATCGTGTTCACTGTGTATTTAAAGAACTGCAGAGGCTTCAGAGTAGTTCCCCATGTGGACACACACATATGTTCACACTCCCACTTATTTTAGTGTCTCTGAAATGAGAGTCCTTTTTTCTTTTTTCTTTTTTTTTTTTTTTTTTATTCCTTTTTAGCTGCTTTCTTTTTGGAGGCATTTTAAATGGAACTGTAAGGAAGTGACTATGATTCCAGAGAAACAGGCTGATACCCTAACGCTCCCTTTAGATGTCTGTATCCAGGCAGCACCATTCAAGCCAGTCACCCCCACTTGACTAGAGACCATCCCACTGAGGTCTGGAGCGCAATTCATCTCCTCCTACAACAGATGCCTAAAAATAAGCAGAGGAACTGCACCCCAAAGTGCCTATTCCTCTTCTCAGAGGCTGATATATATCTGTGCCCTCACAAGCAGGGATAAAGTGCAGTTCTATAGGGTCTCTCAGCAGAGGTTAAGGTATGGGCTCTACCTTCCCCTTGTTAAGATGGTCTGTGTTGCTGCCCAGCTTAGCTTAGGGTTTCTTCCTGTCATATGCCCTATTCAATCACTTCCATTACTTGATCCCAAAATATAAGGAAGCCTTACTAGTCCTATTCAGGGGCTTTGTGCTCACGCTTTGCACTGCTGCAGTGTAATTTCCCATGCAGACAAGCTTTGCATGCAGTTCAGTATCTCCAAATGTTCATGCATCTGCCTCTGCAGAGCCTTTGCTGGTTTTCCTTTGATAAAGACAAAAAAAGAAGCATTCAGATGAGTTGGTTCACAGGATCTGGAAGTTCCCCTTAGTACATGTTCCCATGTAGTCAGAGAATTCACAGTTCACACGAGCAACACCTGGAGGTAAGATTACATGATGTGAGTGTCTGTAATCCTCCATACTGACCCACAAAGAGGGTATCTTTTATCATCCCATCCACAGGGCTTTTAGCTTCAATGGGCTGTGGTTTCTACATCTAGAGGTCTCTGCCCTGGTTGTCCTGACTTGCCAAGGGGAAGCCCTGATGGGGCAGAGCTCCAAGTCACAGAATCACAGAATGTTATGGGTCGGAAGAGATCTCAAAAGATCATCTAGTCCAACTCCCCTGCCAGAGCAGGACCACCTAAAGCAGGTCACACAGGAACGTTTAAGGCTTTTCCCCTGAGAATGTGTCTGCAGCCGGGGGGACACCGTGCAGCTCCATTGGCAGGAGCAGATATTTGCAGAAGGGTAATTCGGTGGCATCTGAGAACTATTAAATCGTTATTTACATGGCACCTTTTAAAAGAGGATTTCTGAATGCTCCATAGACATTAACTAAGCCTTCCTATCTGTGCAGGCTTAGCTGCGTGAGTCAAGTGACCAGCTTCAGAGCAGGTGATGAGGCAGCAGCCAGGACAGGGTCAAGCCTCCCAACTCCTACCCTGTGCTGCTAACCACAAAGCATCCCCTCCCCTTTGTCAGGAAGGCTAATCCTGTAATGTGACTCTTGAGCAACACTGAGGAGCCAGAGCCTAAATAAAACTTCATTCCAAAATAGCACGTATGAAAATGAAGATAAGGCTCAACAAGTTGTAACAGATGCCTGTTAATTAGTCACTGCAAGGCGCTTTCAAATGAGAGCTGTGTTTCAGTGCACGAGCCATCCGCAAAGGCTGCTGTCCCCGCTCTTCTCCAGATGTGATTAAGGAGAAGGGGCAAGCCTGGACACCCTTACTGTGCTTAAACTTACGGTCTAGATGCAGCCAGGCAAGCCCTGCTTGCTTTTTGACAGTGGGCTCAGCCCAGCGCTGAAAAGGCAAGCATTTGGGCTGCACACTTGCACACAAATCCCAGCATCAGACAGTTCTGTAGGTGCAGGGTAATCGAAGAGAAAATCAGCTGGGGCTAATGTGCTCTTCTATAAGTGCAGACAACATATACCAGTATCATTTTATTACATTTGCCTTGATACTTGCATTTTATCTTCATTTATATCACATATTTCTGAACCCAGTAGTAAACAGTTTCTCCCTCTTTCATAACCCTTAATGATACAAGTTGGGTTTTTTTCCCAGCTCTTTAAGATTACCATTTAAATTAACTATATAAATCAGGCCCCGGCTTCTATTACACGGGAAAACAATTGGGTTCTGTTTAACTTAGGAATCTGCAGTGTTTATAGATAGACAACCCCGAAGGTAAGTTACTAAACTAGTTTCTAGTTGCACTGATCTGTTGCCAGAATACATAAATTATTAACTGAGAAGTAACTCTGGAGAGTGTTGTGTATTTAAGTTCATATTTGGTAGGGCTGGGCCATAAGTAGACACTAGAAATATTAATCACTTTCAAGTAGAATTCTATATTTTAATTGCTGAGAGGAGACTTCTTTCTTTCAGTGTCTGCCTAAGAAACCCTTCCCTTGCTTTTATTTCGCTGACTTCCCTGAGGACTCCGGTGCTGAGTCCACGGGAGTTTGACCAGTTATTTCGGCTGATCAGAGAGTCCAGATCCCTCTGACACATAAATCTATCTCCTTTGAACTCCAGCTACTCAAAATTTAGTGTGCTGTCAGTGGAGCACAACGTGGAGAGTGAGATAATAGCATTTTCCTCCCTAAATGACACAAGGCACTCGAAACACTCGGCAGTGCCAAGGTCCAAGTGAAGAACACTCTTTTCTGCTCTTTTGTGTTAACCGGGAGGTTGATGTGAGGTTAGCTGCCTTTCAAAGTGCAGAGGGTCACAGAAGAATTTAAATTAGTTTCCTGGCTATGTTATGAAGGACTGAGATAGTCCTTTCATGAAAATTATGGGATGCCACCTGGGCACGGTGTGTGCTGCTTGGGCAGTGCACGCTGAGAAAACACATCTGCTCTTTATTTTCAAATCATCTTTAATCCCCTAGGTGGGATGTCAGGGTAGCACTTTGATCCTCTGTCTTGAGGTTAAATAGAACAATATATAGCATCTTGGCTGCTCCAATGGGCTAGCCCCACTGCAGAGGATGGGGTTGTGAGGAATGCAAGCTGTCTGCATGCCACTCAGTCCTTGGGTGGCTTTAACACTAAATCCACTTTGTCCCTCCCACCTCCTTGGAATAAATTTCTTCCCAGCTGAAGAGCACTTCAGCCAGCAGCTCAGAGAGAGGGGAAGCAGGCAGCCTGAGGAGTCTTGGCCCTAGCTGGGTAGATATCACTCCATACTTCACCTTGTCCTGGAAGACCATAGCAATTTAACTTTTTCTCCACAGCATGAGATGTCAACCCACTTTTCATATAGCAGGAAGAAAGACAAGCATATTGAGTGTCATCAAAAGGAAATTGCCTTGCAGAAATGACCAGCAGCCCACTCTGCAAGGGTGAACAAGCCAGCAGCAAGTGCAGGAGCCATGAAATGCCCTGTCCCTCTGCTTGCAGCTGGTCCATCACAGAGCAGTTCAGGAGAAGAGTGGGAGAGCCATTTGCATGGGGAGCAAGTCAGATTTAAATAGCTACATCCAGCCACGTCTTGTCCAGGCACCTACATATGGTAAGCCTGCTGCGTGAGAAGGGAGTTCATCTGTATAATCTTCACCCACGCCAGATGAAAAATGCCTTTTTGGCTGTACAGGTGCCACAAATACTTCCACAATCCCCTGTGGTTCCTTGCAATTTGGTGTAAGCTCTTAGCAGTCTTTTTTTTTTTTTTTTTCCCCTGTTTTTTTTTTCCCCTACCTCAGAATCATCAGGGGCTAAAGGATAAAAACTATCATCCTTACTTGTGCAGAACCTAACGCTTCACCCTCCCCATGTATATGGATCCTCACTGCATCTGGAGGCTGGTGCTGCCCTTTAGCAAGAGGGGGATGGGGTGTGGGTTTCAAGTGGATTTAAACACTTAAATATCTTGAAGCAACAGAGATGTACAGATTTGGGGGCTATCACACAGGAGGTCCATGGACATGCAAGGAAGGGAGCCCGGTGGCAAGACTGCCTAATTGTGGGGAGCTGAGTGCTGCAGGTATTAGTTTTGGATATCCCTGCCGTCCTGCATCCTCTTCTCATAGGGTTTTCCTCCAGGTAGGCCCAGTCTTCTGAGGAGTAGCATGGGATTTCTTTGAGAATAACAAGGGAAAGGTCTTTCTTGCATTGAGCAGCCATGGTTGCCACCTGCCAGAAATGGAAATAAAACTGAATCTGGACATTGCAGAAATTGAAAGGTTCTTGAAGGCCCGTAAATTTAATTTGAGCTGGACATTTTAACGTCATCCTTGAAACTGTAATCTGTAATGGTGTGGGTGAATGTCTGTACTGAAGTATTACACCAGGATTTTGTGTTTTATTTCAGTTCCTCAGCAGCGTTATCAGGGTAAAGTGGAAAGTTTTGTGGTTACAGTTTTGGGCATGTTGGGAGACACCCACTTTGTCTCTGTGACCTTCTGCAAGCCACTTTAACCCTTTGTTGCATTTTTCCTCCATAAAACAAAGGCAAAAAAACCCTCTTCCTTACGCCAGGAACAGCTTCTGAGGACAAATGTTGTTGGTAGCTGAGAGGCTCAGATACCACCAAGATGTGGAAACACCCAAGTGATCGGATGCTGCAACTCCTTGGTTGCATCAAGACAGAGCAGAAGAACTCGATGCATCTGTGAAACTGTACCAGTCCTGCTGGAGACAAAACTGAGACAGAAACCCCGAACATTGTGACAGTTTCTATATTAATCCTACTGTTTGTGTTCCTAAAGTGCAACAGTAAAAATTGAGTCAAATGGCATATCCGGAGAGCTTTTGCTTTAGTGAGAGAGCAGAAATCTTCAAAGGTAAGGGCCAAGGCAAACACTGCACTCTTGTGAACTGCTTCTGTAGACAACGATTGTTTGGCTCATAAACTATTAATTACCAGATGTTAGAATTTATTTATTTTTCCTAAAAAGAGTTCTGACAGCATAAAGGCTTTAAGAAAAGGTGGTGGTGGGGAAATAAATAAATAAAAGACTGCTTGTTTAAAAATTCCTCTTCTCTCTCCAGTTCTTTAAATGCTGCTGGATTGCTGAGCTGTGAAAATGGTGTCTTTTTAAGAGTTCCAAGATTTTTGCCTAGAAGGAAGAAAACACGGTTCAGGTTGGTCTCTTGAGGATTTAATGATCACATGGTAAATTTCTCCTGAGAAATGAAATAGCAGTCCATGCGTAATATCCCATCTAATGCTGTTTTCCCCTCTCTTTTCTTCCTCAGAGGCCCAGCCTCTCTCTCCAAGCCTTTGAGATTTTCCATGTAACGGGAGGATGCAGAGACATGGGGTGATGTGCCCTTCACAAACTGATTCGACACACTCAAATATTATTCCTGCTCCAGCTTAAATCTTCCTGCTTGATCTAAACCCTTCTGTGCCCTAAAAAACCACTGTGTTTGGTGTCCTCAAAGCCAGAGCAATTGAAATAAAGAAATGTTCCTATATAGCTGGTGTGAGATAGTCCAAGCATCTGTGTTCCTGCATCCCAGCGCATTGCAGAGGACTTCAGCTTCTTACTGGAGGGACACAGATACTGAAGAACAAATGATTTCCATTTTTTCCTTCTTCTCTGTGAGGCATGTAAAACCAGCCTGCCTCTTTGCTCAGAGAAGCCTGTGTGGAAACCTGCAAAGAGATGAGATGAAGGGGCCAAAGGTTGTCATTTTTTACAGATCAGCCTCCAGTTGAGAGGCTCAGCCTCATTCCTGGACCCAGTCAGAGCAATAACAATTTCCTTTTTGATGCTGTGTTTTTTTCTGATGTACATGTGGAACAGAGGGAAAACCCATCTGCAGGGTAGAAGCACTCATGAGGTTATGGCCAGAATTGGTGAGTCAGTCATGTCCTCCATGCTTTCTTCACCTAAACCTTTATTGTAAAGAATACTCTTTGGGGTTAGAGCGCCTAGTTCTGGTACTGGCTTTTGTGGGAGACCATGAGCCGTGTCTTTAAACACCCTGCACCGAATTCTCCTCATAAATACTACAAAATAAGGAAGAAGGATTTTTTTTTTTATAGGCAAGAGCATCAGTACCCTTGTCCTGAGGACTCTCCCAACAGGTAAAGATTTATGCATGTTATTTTTTTCTCATCACCACCAGTTTGTGGCTGTCAGTATCCTTTGGTGTTCAGTTACCTTTGTTGAAAAAAAAAGCACAAAACTCCCTTGTTATCTGGTTCCTGCACTGCAGACCAAATCAGAGTCAGGGGAAACCAAGCCACTCCCTGCTTGACCTGACAGTGGCTTTAAGTCACATCTTGCCCTGTTTGCTCATTTTCCTGCTGGCCAGGGGTTATTTCCATGTGTGTACAGGCTGAGCTGGCTACTCTCAGCAGCTGCACAAGAAAACATTGTGGACATCGTGGAAGTGGGATGAACATTTGATACCCTGCACTGAATTGGGTGCGATCCCCTCTATCCAGATCAGCAGTTCTGGAGTGTATTTTCTGGGGCAGCAAGATGGCTAGATCTGAAGTAGGGAGGGACCAGTGCCCTCTCCTCACACCCACGTGCCTGCTGCGCTTCAGTTTGCAAAGCAGCAGAGTGGTTTTGGTATCTTTGGGTAGATCTCTTCTTTGTTGTCTGTGTTTCTTGCTGCCTTGTTAGTCACGAATGCCGTGGGCTGTGGGCTCAGGCAGCAGCAGCAGTGGTGACTCCCCACTCCAGCCTTCCCATTGCCTGATGGGGCTTAGGGCAGACCTTCCCAGGGTCTCCTTCAGCCCTCAGGGATCTGGTTTCCTTCTACACCGTGAGCCAACGTGCCTGATCGCACAACAAATCTTGTACAATATTCTTACTCCTCTAAATAACCCATTTCTGCGTATGGGTACATGGACTGCAAAGGACCTGTTGAATGTGAACATGAGACCCAATGCATTGGACATTGTCTCCTGACTGCTGGCTCTGTCTGCACCTTAACAGAGCAAAAGAAAAGACACTTTACGATACAGTTGGAGATAGGCCCAAGCCACAAATTCAAATATGAATGAAGGCAGAAAGTGTTTGGCTCCAGGGTTTTGGTTCTAGTCCTTAAATAAAGCAACTTAATTTACAGTGTGCTTGGCCCAGAGGAACTTGTGAGAAGAGATGGAAAATCTCCACCAAAAGTTATAGGTTTCATATGGAAATCTGTGGATGAGAGTCCTACAGCCTCTACTATGAAGGCGTGGGGCCAAATCATCAGCACAGAGCCTTGTCATTTAAATCACTGCTGCAACGTACTTTCACTTGACATTGGCACATGCTGTCTCAATACACCTACATAGCTGTTTTATAAATACACTTTGTCCTGGCAGGGTGCAATCCCAAAGGATAAAGCTTGTTATTATAAGCCACATACACATACACGCAACGTTCGGAATTGCGTAACAGTTTCAGAGATGAACAATCCTTGTAAAGTTGGGCAAAACTCTTCTGTTTCAGGTCCTCCATCAATGGGCACATTCCTGTTTTGTGCTGCTAATGTTTGCTGCATTCAGTGTTGCACGGGTGAGATGTGACTCGGGGTCAAACAGGCAGGCACTGCCCGATCTAGAAGCATCCCATTTAATGAGCTGGAAAGGCACCGAATTAGCCATTTCCTCAGAAACATTTGAACAGTCTTTTTGCATGAAAGATGCTTCAGGGTGCAGGGTGTATTCCCTGTCTCAGTCTTCTCAATTCTTCATCTCCGTAGCACAGACATAATTCTTTTCATGGTTCTGCCATGGTTTCTATAGGAAATAAGCATCATCACGTCTAAACAACAGCAAGCCCATTTTCCTCCTTTCTGCTCCCAACCCACATGAAGGGAAAGGGATTAAGATGGAGACAGTTGCTCCAGCTGCAAGCCCCACAGTTTGGTGAGAAAAGACAGGGCGGCTGCAAAGTTCCTACAAACTGGAGGCTCCAGCCAGCCAGGGCTGCTGGTGTCTTCTGCTTGGCACCCCCCCAAATGCAAGCTCCTGGAGGTGGAAAGGTAGCAACAGCCTAAAGCAGCTTTAATCTACTCTGCTAGGGCAAGAAAGGTTGTACTAGACCTGGAGAGAGAATAGGCTTTAGCCAAGAGCTTCAGAGTCTGGTAGGGTCTTTCTGCAAAGAGTGTTTAAGACATTGCTGGCAGAAAAAAAAACATGCTCCCATGGCCTCCCACCGTGCACGTTTGCCTGAATGCATCTAGTAGCCTTTCTGCAGGTGTTCCCAGTTGAGATGCTGGGAGCTGAAGCAACCTACTTAGGAACTACCTGAGGAGAAGGGACATGAGATATGGTGCCCTTGGTCCTCACACCCAACTGACTACCTGGACCTCTTCTCCTTCTTTTGCCAGGCTAGCCTTTCTTTCTCTACCCCGTGCTGTGGGCAGGATCTTTAAATGGTCCCCATGGAACAGCCAACTACAGCCCTGGCCTTCCTCAGTTTTAGAGCATTCTTTTTCCACATTGTCCCAGGGCAGAGTCATGGAGCTTGACTCAAGATGGATGTCAATTACCCTGCACCTCTCCAGCACTTGGGGATGAGTCTCCTTGGAACTTTTTGAATCTGCTCAATGCATGGTCAGAGAAGCCAGCCCATGTTTGCTGACAAGTTGTTTGTTTCAGAGACCGAACAGGAAACCGAACTCACTTAATGCTTCTTGCACTTGGCCCCAAACAGAAATCAGACCGAGGAAGGGACATGCAGTGAGGTCTGTGACTGGGACACCCCAAAATCACACACTTTGAATAATCAGAGCTCTCTTTGTCATCGAGCAGAAAAAAACCAACCCGATAAAATCATCTATTGGTTAAAAGCCGAGTCACAGTGTTGGCAGCCTGCTGCTACTGATGGCAAATGAGATGGTTTCCTGCCTGGCTTCACATCCAGAAAGCCAAACCTGCACCTATGAATCAGAGCAAGGGCACAGGCAGCACCCGCCACGCTGAGAGCAGCAAAGCAGGGGACTCTCATCTCCCTGGTTGCTTGGTTCCGGGACCATGGGAATATTTTCTGGGTGAACCATCCTCACTGTGCCCCTAATTGGGAATTTTATTTTATTTTTTTCCTTCCTCACAGCAGAGCTCAGGAGAGAATGGTGAAGAAAAAAGAAAAGAAAAGAAAAGAAAAGAAAAGAAAAGAAAAGAAAAGAAAAGAAAAGAGAAGAGAAGAGAAGAG